>CM076582.1:1664234439-1664318068 GCA_034641835.2 Pinus albicaulis
GATGTTTGAATTTTTGTGAAAAACTACAGGGAGGACACAGTCAGGTAACAAAAGAATTTTCTTTGCATTTCAGTGGTTCAAATAAAATGATTGGAATCTTGAATTTGTCAGTAACTCTTGAGACTATAGCCCTAGTAACTCAGATACCTAGAGGACAGGAAACATGGTTTAAGGGTTTTAGATTTGACATGGAGGCATGCAAGATGTTTTTAAAGCTAGAATTTACAGAGATGGATTTAAATAATGCAATTCCCAAAAGATGCATTAAAGATAGTTATGCTAATTTACTCTTCAATATCCAGAGGTATTCACATGCAAGGGCAGGAACCATAAAGTTTATTCTTACCATTTCAAACTTCTATTACACTTTACAGGTATTATATCTTTATATTTTCCATTTTTCCTGTATAGAAGCATTGCGAAGATGGAAGATAAGGTTCAAGTGAAATATCAAGGATGTGAAACATCTCTATTTCACCATGGTTTAATCAAACTAATGGTCTTGAATGAACTCCAAAAGATTAATAGAGATTGGTCATATTTTCTATTTTTATGTGGATTTGGAATAGAAGCTCAAACTCCAGTAAAAAATCCTAAGGAAAAAGAATCTCTACCAGCATAATCCAGCAAACCTGTAGTTGCAAGGAAAAAAAGGTTTGTGAAATTGAAGCCTAGGAAATAGGTAAAAGAATAGGTAGAAAAGACACCATTTGTCATTGTAGAAACTCCTCCACGTACAAAACAGAGGTTGCAAGAAATTGAATAAACTACACAGAAAGAGACAGCTGGTAAACAAATTCTACAGAGACTGACTAGGAGTCAAGTTGCAAAAGCAAAAGGGAAAACAGTGCTTTCATAAACAAGTAACAGTCCAAGTTTGAAATGGAGCTTAGATGATATTTTTCAAGCAATAGACATAGAATAATCTCCTTTAGTACAAGCTGACTTCATAAGAATTGATCAAGGTAAACAGAAAAAGATGAAGTCATCTAAGAAGCTGGAGTTCAAAGATGAAGATGCATAGTTTGTCTTCAAGGCTAGGAAGCTTGCAAATAGACAGTCAAAGAGGATACAAGAGCTTAATGCTGAGATGGAGAAAACAAATGAAGCATCCACTGTTTGTGAAGAATTAATAGATCTTTCTTCACCTATATTAGAAAATGCCAAAAATAGAGTATTCTCAACACAAACAGTATTAATCAGTTATGAAGAGATGGAGGAAAAAATAAAATCAACCAATCATGAAATTGCCAGGTTAAAGAAAATATCTAGAAAGCATGCCATTGAAAAAACAAGTTTCAAGAGAATGAAATCCCTTTGGGAGGGTGAAAAGGTTTCTAGACCAGAAATACCTAGCAGTGAGGAACAATTTTCACTTGGACTGTACCAGCCATAAAAGAAGAAAGATTTGTGAGAGTTATGAATACACATTTAAGGGCCAGCAATAGGAGGTTAATAAGAGAAGTTGAAGACTTGGAGATTCAACTAACAAGATCTCAAGAAAAGTCAAAGGAACAGTGAAACGGAGTAATGGAACAGTGCAGAAAAATGATGAATTTATAAGTCAATATTTTATTAAGGTGAAGACAAAATTTGATGAAGGTCATCTTTTTGAGGTTAAGTTACTATGTTTTTTTTAGATAATATCAGCCCTTATGAATTTTAGGTATCCCTAACTTACAAATTTTGAAGACTGTTTTGAAAATCATCTTGCACAACAGTTTCATAGCGCACTATGAAACTGCTGAAGAAGTCTTTTGCACATTTAAATATAAATTTTGGAGGGAAGTTTGATGAGATTTTGGTTTAAATCTGCTGGTGGAAGCATGGATATAACAGATGGAGGTTATAATGAATAAAATAGGTGAAAATATTATTAAAAGGAAAGGTTTTACACTGAGCTACAAAATGCGCTACGAAACAAGCTACTTTCGTAGCATAGACTTATTTTCTACCCTTTTACATCATTTCGGAGATGGTTTCTACACAGCTGGAATATTAAAGGATTTATGGGAATATTTAGCAAATATGACACATGTGAAATTGATCCATCAAATGATCAAAGTACTCGAAACTAACAATGAAATTTAAGGGCTGAAAAGTAGGAAACATGTTTCCTAATTTTTAGGACAGTTTTGTCATCATTAGTAGGATCACATCAAGATTGAAGACAACATCAAAGTTCAAAATCATGGGATTGCAGCTGGAAAAGGATGAATTAAATAATAGATAAGGTTGTTAGAAGCATATTTAGGAGTTTTAGTCCTATTAGAACTAGGACATTTCAAAGGCAGTATAACTGTCATTTTGTAATCAATAGCATATTTCTAGATTAGGAAAGGTGTCAAAGCATGGGAATTCGAATTCTCTAGTGGAGGATGAAAGAATCCTATATTATAAATGTTCTATATAGAGCATGAGGTCGAATTCCACCAGGTTGGGCATTTTCATTACCAATAGACTGTGTTATTGTATGTCACTGTGTCTTTTTCAACTTAATACAAAGATCTATTTTGACAACTCAAGATTCATAATTATCATTGTTCTATGGCCTTCCTTAATTATCTATCTGCAATAGTATTTGTATGTGATACTTAGAATTCATTTGACAATGCTCTAACTTCCTTTACATGCAAATAGACTGTGTTTTTCACTGTGTGATTGTTTTATTCATTTACCTAGACTCCAAATGCCTTGAATTCCATGCTTAACAGATTGTGATGTTTTGTTGAAGATTATCTTAACTCCATGGCCCAATGAAAGTTTTCTAATCTGTGATACAATCAGTTATACCATTTTATCTTTTTATCTTAGAGTTAGCCATCTATCCATTAAACAAAAATCATAAACCTTTGAGAGATCCCTCTCAGGTTGAGGAGGCTAAACCTCAGCCAAAATATTGGTTTGAAAGAGTTACACAAAGTCTACTTGACAAGCACACTATCAAGGTCAGATTTTGTGATAACACACACCATGCATGTATGTGATTCTAAAAAGAAATCAGACAAAACACTATGTAAATATCTAAAAAAACAAAAACAGGGAATGAAACCCTAGATTCAATGTCTCTAGACCACAAAGCATCTAAAATTAAGGCACACAAGCCCAACCAAAAATGTAAGCAGGAGACCGTGTACCCACTAAAACCCTAAATATGAAGCA
Source organism: Pinus albicaulis (assembly GCA_034641835.2). Classification (NCBI taxonomy): domain Eukaryota; kingdom Viridiplantae; phylum Streptophyta; class Pinopsida; order Pinales; family Pinaceae; genus Pinus; species Pinus albicaulis. The sequence continues at coordinate 1,664,237,602 of CM076582.1, forward strand.
AATTTTGTAGGGCACGCAGCCCCGAGAAGCATAAAAATGCAAGGTACGTAGGCCCGAGAAAACCCATATGGGATAAAAATCCTAGAAACGAGAAAAAAACAAAAAAATTAGGGCAAAGAAGCCCATAAAATAAATGACAAAAGGTGACAATGGAACATAGAAAAATGAATGGCTGAGAGAGAACATGCTGCTATTCTTTTATTATGATATATATATATATAGACGGTCAGTTAATAAATATTTGCACAGACTAAACTAAATCTAAAATAACATAAGTGACTAATGATTAATTATTTAACACTCCCCCTTAATCTTGAGGGTTACATTTTTTTATTCCTAACTTTTGACATTGAAATTCAAAAATAACTTTTCCTAGCGGTTTGGTGAGTATATCCACTAACTGATCCCTGGAATCACCAAATTTGAGAACAATATCACCATTTTTTACGAGTTCACGAATGAAGTGAAAACAAGTGTCGATATGTTTTCTTTTTGGATGAAAGATATTATTCTTCGACAAGGAAATAGCAGAAGTGTTGTCACAAAAATACTAAAATAAGTTCATTTTTTGTATAACCAAAGTCAGAGAGAAGTCTCTTCAGCCATACAACTTGACATGATGTTGAATTCCCTGCAACGTACTCAACCTCTATTGAAGATAACACAACAATGGGTTTCTTTTTTGGATGACCACAAAATAAAATTTGAGCCAAATAGAAAAGCATATCAAAAAGTGATTTTCCAATCATCAATACATCCTGCATAATCATTGTCTGTATAACCAACAAGCTTAATGTCTGTAGAGGTTGCATATGATAAACCATAAGTATATGTACCTGCAATGTATCTTAACACCCTTTTACCAGCTTTCCAATGACGGTCTTTAGGAGATTCCATAAACCTAGAAATATAGCTAGCTGCACATGTTATATCAGGTCTAGTAACAGTTAGATACATAATACTACTAGCGAGTTGCTTATACAAAGTCAAATTAACAATAGTACCCACATCATATTTACTTAACTTTGTACCAACTTCAATAGGATTATCCACCGGTTTACACTTGTCCAACTTGAACTTTAACAAAATGTCAGTAGCATATTTCTCTTGACTCATAAAAATACCATCGTGTGCTTGTTTCACTTAGATACCTAAGAAGTATCTCATTAATCCAAGATCTACCATTTCAAATTCATTTTTCATAGCAGATTTAAATTCATCTATCTGTATGTTACCAGTATAAATTATGTCATCAACATAAATACATAGTACCATCATATTACCTTGATGATAATTCTTGATATACAAAGTCGGTTCATGGTCACTCATTCTGAACCATTATTCAGCAAGTAATGGTCTATTTGGTTGTACCAAGCTCTTAGATCTTGCTTCAGGCCATACAATTCTTTCTTCAACCTATACACCCTATGTTTTTTATTTTTTATTTTGAAACTGGGTGGTTTATCAACATACACTTCTTCATTCAAAACACCATTCAAAAATGCAGCCTTTACATAAATTTGGTAAATTGGCCACTTGTTTTGTGTTGCAATAGTTAATAAAAATCGAACAGTATCAATTCTTGCTACAGGTGCAAATGTTTCACCATAATCTATGCCAAGTTGCTGTGAAAAACCTTTGGCAACTAATCTTTCTTTGTGCTTATCAACTTCACCTATCTCAATTAACTTAGTTTTAAAAACCCATTTGACACCTATAGAATTTTATCATCAGGTAGATCAACCAAATCCCAAGTTTGATTTCCTTCAATAGCATTGATTTCATTATTCATTGCATCTACCCATTATTTTTCCTAGATAGCCTCTTCAAAACAAGTACGTTGAAATGAAAGAAATGAAAAATTTACAATATCATAAACATCAGCTTGTGCATAAATATTACTTAAGCTTCTCATTTTAGGATTATCAGAATCACACTCACTTAAATATGATGAACTGCTACTGCTTGATGAATTACTATCGGTTTTGTCTTGAACCTGTAATCTTGGAGTGCTAGTTGTAGATTCTTGATGTTTATATAACATAATAAAAGATTTAGGACAAGTATTGTTCTCCATTTCATTCCAATATTTGTCTTCTAGAAATTTCACATCTCGACTTACGACAAAATTCTTAGTTATAGGATTAAACAATATGTATGCTTTAAATGGATCAGTATATCCTATAAATATATACTTTTCTCTTCTATCATCAATTTTCTTTCTTAATTTTTCTAGAACATGAATGAAAACAATACAACCAAATACTTGAAAGTGTGAAACAGTTAACTTTTTTCCACTCCATGCCTCTTCAGGTACAAGACTTTGAACACTCAAAGTGGGTGGTCGATTCAACAAATATACAGAACATGCAACTGCCTCAGCCCATAAATATTTAGACAAATTTCGTGTTTTGAGCAGACTTCGAGCCATATTCATAATTGTTTGATTCATTCTTTTCGATACTCCATTCTGTTGCGAAGTATAACTGGTTGTCTTTTTTTTTTTAATACCATGTTGTTTAAAAAAATCAATGAATTTTTTAGATTCATACTCATCTCCTTTAGCAAACCTGAGAACTTTAATAAAATTGCCACTCTATTTTTCAGCCTCAACTTTGAAATCCTTAAACTTGGAAAATTTTTCAGATTTGTATTTGATGAAATACACCCAAATTTTCCTGCTAAATTCATCAATAAAAGTAAGAAAATAGAGACTGCCAGCAACTGATTTTTCTTTCATTGGACCACAAAAATCTGTATGCACTAAATCTAGTTGTTCCCTGTCTCTATAAGAGGCTGAAGAAAATCTGTCTCGCTTATGTTTACCCATTATAAAACTTGTACATGAAGAGATATGGTCATACAAATCAGGAAAACCTTTCACCATAGACTGTGTTTGCAACAAACTCATACTTTTGATAGGTAAATGACCATATCACAAATGCCACAAGTAAATGTCATTAGGTGTTGAAGCATTATGTGCATACAAATTCTCACTTTTCATTTGTAATTGATACAACCTATTCTTGGTCATAGGAATATTTGTAACAAGAGACTTATGTTGATCAGAAATTGTGCAAGTAGTGTTGTGAAAGCTAACATCATAACCATGTGCATCTAAATGACCAACACTCAAAAAATTACACTTTAAATTGGATACATAATAAACATCATAGATATTCTTCACATCATTTTGTTTGGTTAAGACAGGTACAACACCCTTTCTTAAAGCTTTAACCTGGTGATCATCACCCATACCAATAGAGGAACTGAAAGATGTATCAAGTTGTGAAAAAAGATCACTATGACCAATCATATGATTACTAAATCCTCTGTCTACCAACCAAAAATATATTATTAGGTACTTGCACGGTCACTTTTCATGCCAAAAATAAAGCATATGATGTTTCACATTCAGTGTTTGTGACATTGGCTTTGTTTTTACTTAAAGCATACTGTATTTTTCGAAATTTCAGACTTATAATGGCCATATTTTTTGTAGCAGTGACATTGAATTTTTTATTTATCTATCCACCTATGACCATGATCAGTTTGAGACTGCCCTGAATGTGTTTGAGTTTCTTGTGATCTATCATCAGACTAAGATTTCCCTCTTCCTTTTCCTCTCCTTCCATGAAAACCTCTGCCTCTACCTCTATCCATAAAAGCTTTAGATTTGAAATCATGCTCTAAAGTATTGAAATCTAAATTAATTCTTGATTCATGAGCCAATAAAGAACCAGTTAATTCTTTCACAGAAAATTTTGTTAATTCTCTCGACTCAAAAACAGTAACTATCATGTCAAATTTTTTTGGCAAACATCTAAGAACTTTCTCAACAATTCTTTGATCTTCTAGTTCTTCACCATTCATCCGAAGCTAGTTAACAACACCCATAACTTTAGTCATGAACTGATCAATTGTTTCTAATTTAGTCATTTTAAGTGTTTAAAATTGTGTTCTGAGAGTTTGTAATTTTACCATCTTTACTTTATCATTACCTTGATAAGAAACCTTAAGTATATCCCATATTGATTTAGCAGTCATAGCAGCAGTGATTTTAGGATAAACAGAGTCATCTAAAGAATTTAAAATGCAGGACTCACTCTATCTTCTTTATGTTTAAGTTCATCAAATTATTTTCTTTGAGCAGCACTCATTCCAACAATTATATTTCCATCAGGTTCTGTGAACCCCAATTCTACAGTTTCCCAACAACCTAAACCTTGTAGGAATGCTTTCATTTTAAGACTCCAAAATTCATAATTCTTCCTACTAAATAGAGGCATAGGGATTGCAAATTGGCTTGTCAAAGCCATTGGTAAAAGAAATAAAAAATTTGAAAACAAGTCCTTTTAAACACTTCAAAATCAATTGGATAAAAGGACTTTTGAATAGTATACAAATTGTAGGGGCTCTGTCAGCTAAGAAAATAAATTCAAATACAGAGAATTGCAGATATATGGATGGGATTATATATCCCTCTTAAAAATAAACATCGCATTAATGAAACACACGCAAAGCATTTATTACTTATCGCTCAAGGCTCCTTCAGTTGGAACGGAGGACGGAACGAAACTACACGCAAACATAAATATTTCTCTTAAACCCAGATCTCTTCCCCTTTGAATGCAACAACAGTTCTCAACTGGTTTCAACGCAAAAAAAAATTCTACAAATATTGCTTCGGCTGCTTCGAATTTGGTGGTCGCCAGCTGCTTTAACATCAGATGAAATCTTGGAAGAAAGCAACAAGAAATCCTTAAACTCCTTTGGTCATGGCTCAACTACAGTTGTTTTGAGCAATAGCAAACATGAACTGGGAACCCACACAACTAACACTGCAACAACAAATAGGAACTAGGCACTGGGGAGGCAGAAATTCTTCACTCTGGCAATGAAGGCAGAGTTGCTCATCCAACAACAGCAGAAAAAGAAACGACGACTACAACCCTTCAACGGCTCCTCACGATGGTCCAGCAACAACAATATTTAACACAAATAATCCTCCAAACAATGGAGGAAATTGATGCTCCTCGGCTCTGATACCATGACAAAAGGAGACAACAAAACATAGAAAAAATGAATTGCTGAGAGAGAACACACTGCTATTCTTTTATTATGAGAGAGATATACTTAGATGGTCAGTTAAGAAATAGTTGAATAGACCAAACTAATTCTAAACTAACATAACCAACTAACGATTAGTTTTTTAACAATAACACTGTGTTTGCTCAGCTACTGAGAGAGAAGTCAAACCTTACATAAAAAATAGGGATAGGAGGAAGAAATGTTAGTCTTCCAAAAACGTCGTAAAAAAGGCCACACAAAAGATGACCGATTAAACAACACAAAAAAGGGACCGATACAAAGGAAAGAAGAGACCACAAAACGTGTCACACCCTCAACCCTTCCTGTAGATGCCATCGATGACAGCAGAAGAAATACCCCTGACAAAGACCTTGGAGCAAGTCAACACCAATACACAACAAAGAGCTGAAGCCAACAAATCGCAGAGGCAGGGGTGCAGGGAGGCACAAAACAAGGCAATGGAAGCTAGGATTAGTCACCTTGCCCTGCTCCCTCAACTCCCCATTCTATCTAGATCAAGTCGATGCATGTCTTTGAATTGGATCCACTATATTTCTTGAAATTGTGTAACATCCCTCTAAATTAACTTAATAATTCTTAAAATTTACTAGTGACATTTTTTTATTATCTATGTATATATTCATATACTCCATTCTAGATAAATATCACATCAAGAACTGCTTCAACTATCGAAAAGCAAGTAATTTTTCTTAATATTGCTTAATCTAAATTCTCGATCTATACTTCTCAAGACAGAACGTGTTCTTTTCCAATTTCACTTTTTAAGCTGAGACATAACATAGTTCACCTCTTGAGTAACTTACTTATTATGTTTTTATTGTCATTAGACCCTTCCGGGAGTTTTTTAGCATAGGATTTAATGCAAAGGGCCCGCATCAGCCTATTTATGAACTTCGTTGCTTTAAGAATGATTTTTTGAAATATATATATATTTGAATAGCAAAGTCCAACATTTTTTAACGACAATTTATAATTTATGCTTAATTACTAGTGTTATTTATTTTTTTCCTCTTTGAAGAAGTTTAGAAAATTATATATGTACACAATTATGGTTTTTAGCCAAATTTGCCTAGTCAATATTGCATATTTTTAAATTCATTACATATATACTTTCTCCACTGTAAGAAATGTAACATGTATTTTGTTATGAAAACCTAGCTAATGCATGACAATGTCAGAAAGTTTTTTCCTTGTTTCTCTGATTGCTAAATAAATTACAAATTAAAGGAGACCGTCACCATGTAGATATCAATTAAATTTGAGAATCTGTGGTTGACAGATATAACATATAGTCAGTGCATTTTCTTTCATATTATATCCTTTGTAATGTATTTGTGCATTTATATAGGTTTTCCATGCCCCTATAGTTATAGTTTTTTCACACTTATTTTTTTTGTAAATATATATGTCATATTCTTATTTTCTAATACTATGTACAATTGTGATTATCTTTTATTATAGATACTTTGGATGTTACTTATGCGATTTCTATGTACCTTGTCTAACTAAAAAAATTAGAAAGCTTGAGTTATTACATATTATACTAGGCCAGAGACCTAGTGGATCTTTTCATGGGAACTGTTAGCTATTCTTTGAGCCCTAATCTTCCAATGTTAAGGACTTTTGTTCTTGGGCCAGTAAAATAGGGTTCTTACCTAGTTGAGGCATAGAACAACTAACCTGCAAAACTTCCATGATTACTTCCAATCTCAACCTTATATATATATATATATATAGAGAGAGAGAGAGAGAGAGAGAGAGAGATTTTGTTATATTATTATAGATATTATTATCTGTTATAAAAGAAACTAAAGAGATAGGTTTAGGTTTATAAACCCTTATTCTTCACAAATTCCTATTATTACTTTTACTTGAGTTGATTTTTTCTTTTTTCAATTCCATTTCCACTTTCAAAATAAATTCCAGGCTAAGATTCATATCTTAATCCCTTATCATCTCTTCAGTAAGGTGAGGAATATTCTACACTTCTAATCTTTTATGCTACCTGCTATTAGGGTCCTATAATAATAGGGTTCCTAAAATTTTGAATTTAATTTGATAAGTCTTGTAAATATGTACATACCTTGCATTATGCAAGTTGTTTTCCCATACTTTGAAAAAAGGAAAAATAATATAAAAGCAAAAAGAGGGTAAAAATTCCTAAAAGAAAGATCAAAGGAATTAGAAAAATATATACCCCAAAAGAAAAGAAATAAAACCTGAAAGTGATCAAATCCAAATGCCACTGCTTTTACTTTTTGCTGCAAATAATAAATGATTATGTGCAGAGTGTCACTAAATTCCATAATCCATGATCAGTTAAACAGTTTAATCTTAGCTTTTCACGTTTCAATTTCATGTTTTAGATAGAGAATAAATATTTTTCAAACAGTTTAAACTTGACAAATCAGTAGATAGGTAGAGAATAATGAGGAGCTCAACAGTTTAATTTGAGCCCTTGGATGAAATAAGGTAGAGTTAGATTAGTTTTATGTTTTGAAAGATTTTTTTTAAGGTTGCAAGCCTAAATGCACCTGTAAAATGAAGAAAAAATGTTATAAATACAAGATTGGGTAGGTAGAAAGCAGTGGAGAAATCATGTAAATAATACATCATCGGGAAAAATCACTAATTTCCCCTCCCCCATGAGTGTTTAGTATTCTAAGCTATCATTCAAATAGGCTTAGAGAATTTCTCTGACTTTTGTTCGGATCAGAGCTAAGGCTCTGTGACTGCGTAGTTGAAAATATTGATTTCTTATGTTAAATCCTCATTTATCATCATTTACCCTTCATTCATGTACTAAAACCCCTTTTTCCTAAGTAAAAACACACTCTTAGTAAAATTGTAATCCCCACATAATTAACTTTATCCCTTCATAAGCATTCATAAAAACCCACAAAATCACATTTATCCTAAGTATTATTCAAAGAAATACAAAGATGAGCAAATGCTTGATTATTTTATACTAGATATAATGTGTATTTTGTTTTGCACTCCCCTCTCATATTAACTTTTAACATATTCTATTAAATCCCTAAGAGATACCCTTTCCTATCTTATTAATTCCATTATATCTAATAACCCCAAAAAACCCACTATTATAAGCTTTTGACCAAGGTATATTATCCCATGTGCTTAAATAAAAAACCCAAAATAAAATCCCTTTGGTCTAAAAGTTTATCCATATGCAAATATCCCACCCTGTAGTTGTTTAACTATTCAAACAAGTTAAAAAAACTATATAAAATAGCGTAGTATTATGCACATTTTGAAAACATTTTTAATAAATGTCACAGCATAAACCCCACCCACTTATATTTTATTGAAAGCATTTTAACAATGTTTTATAAAAACATTAAGCCTGCCACCTTGTATATAAATTAAAACATTATTGTAATGGTTTAAACCATAAATAAACCCCCGACGCTAATGAGACTATGGTTTAAACGCGGTTTAAACTATTTTTTTTCATAAAAATTAACCCTTCCACCTATGTAATAGCCCGGTCCTACCTTTTTACCGTGACACAACTCCCAAGCAATCTCCACTGTTTGCTTCGACACTTTTGATCCAACGGTCGACAAGCGATATCGCGTGAAAAAAGTGCACAGCTGATCAAACACAGTATCCACACGAAATGGCCGGTTTGCATTGAACCCTCCCCTCCACGTGGCTATTTATGGTTGGATCGTGTGGCTTTCACTAAAACCATTTAGCACTAAAAAGTCACGCGATAAACCTCTAGTTTTCTTCTCCGTTGAAATTCGAAAATCGCTTCCCGCCTCACATTCAATGCAAATGGCATATTGTTTAATAAAATATTTGTAAACGTGTTATTTCAATATCTTTGCATTTAAACCATTTTTTTCCCTCCCGACTGTATAAACCTACAAAGAGCTCCCTGATAGCCATTTCCCGCTATTTTTACACCCAGAACTTCCCAAATTCACCAAAGAAACCTGCAAGAATTGCCGAGGAGCCACACTTGCTCCGATTCAACCTCTGAAGATTCAATTCGACTTGAAGATTGCAGAAAACCCTATTTAAATCAATACCTACATCAAAACCAAGTATTTTTCTAAGAATTTAACTTGCAACTAAATTCAAAAGACCTTTAAAAGGAAAAAGAAGCAGTAAATATTAAGAAATTGATTAAATTCAATTGCCCTAAAGTCCCAGAAATAGGAAAAACCATGGCAAAATTTTTCCAGGAATCCTAGAATCCACTACGCACAATTTCCTAAGAAAATTATCATTTTTTCACAATTTTAGGGTCAATTTCAAGCCCTAAAAGCCAAAAATCCTCTGCAGGTGCCCTGTATCTTCTGAAAAATATTTTTAATCAAATTTTGAGCCTAATATGCAGCCAAGAGACTCAGAAAACCCCTGTTTTCTGTGTTTCACCAGTTTTAGCCTCAAAACTTCATTGGAGAGACCTAATTAAGAATCAAATACAAAGATACTTTATATTTTTCTAAATTCTCCTAACTAATCCTATGTTATAGTAAAATTTCCTCTGTAAACAATTTAAGCTTGCAGAAGCCAGTAAAGATGCCCAAAAAACAGAGTGGAAACAAATCTAAAAGTTCAAAGACTCCCAAAGCTACTCCATCCATGAATCCAAATACTGCCATTGTAGTCAATCCATTGCAGCCTTCAGTTATTGATATTGAGCATTTTCCTATAGCAGACATTGACTACAAAATAGTTGATCCTGTAGTTGAGTTCAATTTGTTATATATACAAAACTGGTGTTTTGAAAAATCCCTAGATGATCAACAAGATGTCAACATTTGGGAATCCAATTCGCCCAAATATGTAGTCCCCCTGACACACCCTTGTCAAGAACTTATTAGACTATGTCACCAGTACTCCATCCCTGAACAAAGAGTTATTTTCAATGCAAACAAAGAGGTCCTATTTACTATTACAGCAGAGTGTATAAACCAAATGTTACAACTTCAATCAGACCCTCAAGCATTCCCATTATCTATTGAAGCCCTCACTAAGTTATACATTAACTTAGACTTTCCGAAAAGGTTTATGATTTTCCAAACTTTCATGCCTCTGCATGTTGAAATCCCAAAATTAAACCCTCCATATTCAACTGCCAAGTTCCCTGAAGGTTCAAGGCATGTTATCTCCGTGCTTTCCTTTATAATTGGGTATTTCACCGATGAACATACTGATGAGTCGATATTGGGATTTTTGTCTACATTTTCTCCAAGACAATCACCCTCAGTTATATTTGAATATGCTAGTTTTATAGCCGATAGCATTCACTATCAATTGTCTAATTTGTAGCTGGAAGGGGTATTCAGATATACCTCTTATCTTTTACACTTGTTTCTATTCTTCCAATCATAGAACTTTCCTATTTCACTTCAGAAATAGGATTTAGAAGGAAAACCTCTATCAGTTGTCTTCTGGACATCTATACTCAGAAAGGAAGGGACAAAGTTCAGTAATTCAAAGTTTGCTGAGTTGTTTGTGAATCCATTGACCACCATCTTGACAAAATAAGAGTAGCCCAGAATCAGTGAGGAAATGAAGAGAATTTTGTAGCTATTAGAGCAAATCAAAGTAGGAGATTGGTATTTATATAAAGAATTCATTGAAATCAGAGTTTTTGCTTCTAACTTGTTTCCCACAAGTTACCTAAGCATCCATTTATGAGTATCTTTGTCTTAGAATACATTAGGAAGATCTTGAATTTAGATTCAATTAATTTTATGGCAACCAAGAAAAAGACCCAGTTTAAACTCAAAAATAAAATGGGCCTTTCATATGTAATCAAAGAGAAGCAGAAAAGGAAGCAGCAAGTCAATTACTGGAATACAAACTAGAAGAAATCTTCTCGTGGAATTATGATCCACAAGAGATCTTAAGTAAAATAAGGGTAAAATGTAAATTGACACCCTTTATCCATGACTCAAAGCCAGATATAGATAAATTTTCTAATCAAATTGAGTGGGTTGAGAATACTTTAACGGAGGCAGTAATCCAAAGGAATACTAGTCAACCTTTGGAAGTTTCCAAACAACCAGAGCCATCCACTAAAAGAATGAGAGAATAAGGAGATTATACTGCAGAAAATACCACAGAGACAAAGTTCAAAATCATTTACAATAAGAGGCATAAACTGGATACAGCAGCTAAAGGCAAAGTAACCATTGATGTTGAGGAAACACAACCTTTGAACACCAACACTACACAGACAGAGACCAATGTAGCCACTGTAATCATCAGTGAGCCAAATCAGAATCAGGAACAGTTGAATAATGAAGATGCACAAATAATGGAGAGGCAACAAAATATGGAAGCTTCCTCTTCACACTGAGCTGAGGAGAAGGATTTAGATATCAAGGAAAAATACAAGCAAATCAAATTAAAGAATGAGGAAATCAAAACTAAAATATATTCTCAGTTTTTGAAGCAGAAGCCAGGTAACCAAAATAGATTCTTATTAGCCTTTGATTATTCAACCCAAAAATTGATTATGTTAGTTTCACAGCCCAATGTACCAGTGCCAAAGACAGTGGTTGATTACAAAAAGGTTGATATGGAAGTAGCCACAGATAAAATCCATAAGTTGGATCAGATTGAATTCCACAGGAAAACATTAGAGATGCTCTATTCCAAAGTGACCACAAAAGCTATGAGTGCACATAGACTTCAAAATAAAATCTCTAATATGCAGGACCAAATGAAAATGGATAAAGCCTTACTGTACGCAAAATATCTAAGGATAAAGGCCTTAGAAGAGTTAGTATTGCAGGTAGGATATGATCCTAGAAACATAAAAGCAACTGAAGCACTAGTCAAAAAGAAAAATGAGGACATTGCTACCTTAAGAAAACAACTCAAGCTTCCTCAAGGAGAGCATCCTAAAAAAAAAGAAGTTTTACAGGATCAACATGGGAAAGATGAAATGATGAGCTTGATACGTCAACTCGCAGCTCAAATCAAAGAAATGGAAGTTCAAATGGACCAAGTTGTCTAAGAAAAAGAGACTATAAAGGAACTAGTTATTCCCACTGTTATCCCAGTCATCACAGCAGTAATACCATCTACTTTAGGAGAGAAATTGGCACCAAAAGAGCCACTAGCCACTGCAGTGCTAGTGAATTCTTCAACTACTTCAGTAAATAAATCATCTACAACAGTATTTCCACCTATAGATGGAAGCAGTAAATTAGTAAAGGCAATGGAGGAAATGTCCTTGAAGACTAATGAAATCAATAGATTAACCAAGATTATTGAAAATCTTGAGAAGACAAGCAAAGCAGCTCAAATAGATGCCAAAATACACGAACAAAATGCTCACAGATTGAGTGAAGAAGTAAAAAATCTCTAGAAAGAATTAACTCTTAAGGATCAAGTATCATACATTAAAAATTACTTATGGAATAAAGTAATTGAAGCCATTCATGATGATTGGCCATCAATTCAAGTCATTTTTGAACAGAGAAAGTTACTATTGGCAGCTCAGACATAGATACAAAAGACACAAGAATAATTGGTAGACAAACCAGAACAGGTTGTTAGGTTAATCAATTTCCTAAATAGCAAAAACATACAACAGCTTGAAGAGTTAAAGATCAATGATAGGACAACTACAATCCTAGAAATTAGGAAAGTAACTAACAAAAGAAATCTAATGAGGCAGCTTAAGGAGAAATGTGAAGGAATGAACACTGCTGTCACTAGATTCATGGTCAAGTTCACTAATTTGAGGCAAAAGGGACTTCCAGATATTATGTGATTAATGAAAAGCTAATGCCACAAAATGATTATGAAAAATAGATCAAAGAACATGCCAAAGAACAGGTAAACAAGCCAACAGGCCAAGGAATTCCCACAGGGAAAGTATTGCTAAAGAGTTTTGAATATTTGTTTTATTTGCAGTATGAAATCAAACATTTGTTTGTCATAAAACCCAAATTTTCCAGATACATTGAGGCTGATGAAAATTTTAGGAAACTCAAGAATATTAGAATTCCTAAAAATGAGGAATGGCAGGCATTGGCTGATTTGCTATGAAGAAAGAAAGGCAAACACATGAAGAACAAAAATTATGATTGCTTATTTCACAGGAAAAACAGTTTTTTTACAGCAAGAAGGCAGTTTTATGAAGGCAAAGAGTATCAGAATTGAAAGAGGATCAGTAATAAAGAGTATCAATGTGAAAGAGTATCAGTGAAGGCAACTAGATTTTGAAAAATATCTAAAAAGCCAGTAGGGAAGACACATAAGTAGCCAGCTGCTTCTTATCTACAAAATGTTTCTATTTATTTGAATAAAATAGGACAGCTTGCTAGTTTGTTGAGCAAGCTGTCACTATTATTGTTGTAAAAGATTTAATTTTCCTAAGTTTATTCCTATAAGTCATCTAGGATATTTTTTAAAACATTTTATATAAATACTTCTCTCTTGGAAGTATTTTGGGGTGGAATAAAATTGTTGGAGATTACTATAGATATTTTGTTGACTTGAAGGCTTTGGATTTCGATTTTGAGTAGCAGACTGGATCAAGTATTTGGCATCATACTTTAGGAACCCTGTGATAAGCTATCTGGAGTGAAGTAATCTCTAAAACTATTCATTGTTATCTTCTTTTGTTTCATGCATACATCTGTGTTTTAATTCTAAATCTGAATCTATAACTAGGAGTATTACTACAGGACATGTTAATAGCACCCTGTTTTTAGCTAGTTATCATTTCTTTGTTTTCTTCTGATTTCTGATGTAGGGAACCCTTAATTGCTACCTCTCCCGTTTGACCTCTATCTTCTACTTCCATTTTCCGGATTTAAGGATTCTTAAGTGCCCTTTATCTCGATCATACCACCTCAAAAACCAAATTTCCATGATCTCCAAGGTTTATCTACCTTGCCCTGCAGACATTTGACCTCTTAGGCCTTCATCCCAGTTCTGTTAGCTTGAATTAGACTCCATAGGCCAATGGACAAGTATATTTCCCTCTATCTACCCTCCAAGTGAAAATTTCCCTCCAAACCCAACAAAACAAAACCAAATCTGCATTTAATAACTAGCCTAATATTCAAAACTAAAACAAAGTTAAATCTTAAAGAGAGAGCCCTCTCTGAACCCTAGGAAGGATAGATCCTAGAGTTTGAAGTAGGTTTGTGGTTACCTCTAGTATTATTTGACTTAAAAACCAAAATCCCACAACTTAAGAATTTACTGGAGTGATAACATTACTGGCGACCATACTGGGGAAATAACCAATCCTCAGTCATAAAATTAGTCTTAAAGAAATATTTTAAATCATGTTTTTACTTTAAGATTGTTTTTATAGGTTGTGGGTATTGAAAATTTGTAATTATCGCTTCTAGGAAAGTCTATTATACTAGGTCTAACCTGGATCCTAAGCCTGCTATAACATTAGATGACCCAGAGTGAATTGCTAAAAAGAAAAAACAAACAGGAAATTTAGAGGCTGAAATCTCATTGATAAGAGTCATTTCATTACCTAGTGAATTAGAAAGTCTGCAAGACATTTATTTTGATCTGAAATTTGAGCATTAATTATTTAAAAGTAAATCTGAAAATGATTTAAAAACTGTTGTTTTAGACCCTGATTTTATTTCATTTTTGAATGCAAAACAAAAATTTATTGCAGTAAGTTCTAAGAAACCTGAATATCAGACCAAAGTTGAGGAAATTAATGTTACTATTCTAAAGGATATTGATGAAGCTATTGAATTAGCTCATTTATTGACTCATGCAAACAGACCTTCAGCTTCCCAATTACATACCACAATAATTCCAGCTAAATATTCATCTCTTTATGCTGTCACATCATTCCTAAATCCTACTACCAGCTCATCTACATATCCATTTATCCCCAAATTACCTCTACAACCCAGAGTATTATTTCCACCAATCACTTTATCCACCATATCCATTAGTTCACCTTTTGATTTCTTAAAAACATCATCCTCATTTCCCAGCACTTCAAATACTATCTTTAGTTCATCCACTGTCATTTCCAGCACAACTCCAAGCAGTTCAACCTTACCTCCTAGTCAAGCTAAGCTTCAAGCTATGGCTACTAGATATGCCCCCCTTGTCCTACCACAACAAATTCATGATATGCCACAAGACTATAAAAAAAAAATACCACTGTTTGATGGTACTACTTAATATTCTTCTCAAAAACATATTACAAAAATGACAGACACTTTTTGAAATTTATGAAATTGACGATTCAAATGTTCAAATGAGACTGTTTGCTCAAACTTTAACTGGAGCAGTTAAGAAATGGTTTAAAGATTTAGCTGTTGTAGTGTAATTGATTTAATTGTATTTTTTACTTTTTTTTTAAATAAATGGGAGAAGAAAAAGAACCCCCTCCAAATTTTGTCTGAATTTGATAATTTAAAAAGACCTCCAAATTAATCAGTTCAGGATTACTGCACTAGGTATAATAGTGTTTATAATTCTATCCTTGAAAATATAAAACCTACTCCTTATTCTGTTCTGCTCAAATTCCCTGGTGGATTTGATACATATATGGCTTACCAATTAAGGGAAAGAGATGCAGATACCTTAGAAAAAATGCAAACTGATGCAGTAAGTGTAGAAGTGAATATTCTAGCTAGAAAAGCTAGACTTAGAAATGAAAGAAGAATTACTATTAAAGAAGAAAATGAAAATTCAGACACAAAAATGGATGTTATAGCTAAAACTTTAGAAAGAGTAATTGATAGATTAGATAATATAGAAAGAAGACCTCAGTAGGATAACCAACAACAAATTAGAAATCCCAACTTTATAAAAAATATAAATTTTGGAAAAGGAAAAGAAACATCCCCGGACCAAACTATTAGACCACCATTCCAAGAGAACTATGCTGAAAGTTCTCAGAATAATAATGATGATGAGGAAGATACTATTAATTTAAAGGGAATTGATGACAACAATACTATTTTCCTAACTCAGGAAGATCGGGAATTATTTGAACTTCAACAACTTAAATTTGATTCTAGTGAATCCTTTGATTATAAGCAAGGTTATGACTATGCAATAAATGAAATACACAACTAGTATAACCTTAGAAACAAGAAAAATAATGAGGCTTCTACTAAGAAAACTTCCCAAAATCAAAATCAGAAAACATTAGAAGCCCTTAATACAAAAGTTCTGCAAATTCTGCCCAAGGGAAAATAAGCAAAACTCAAATTCTTCCCAAAACATTTCTAGCCCTAAGAAAGGATCAGACCCTAAAATTGTTGACATTACTGATGAAGTTGCTTAAGTTGCAAAATATTCTCAAAAATTTGCTGCAACTAAAGCTTCAAACTCTGTAAAATTAGCAAATTTAGATCCCAAAAATCCTTCTGCTGATAATAAAACAACAGATCTACAAACTGTTGCTTCTAAAACCCCTACTGAAAATTCTAAATCAGAAGAACATCTACTACTTCACAAACAATCCCTGAAAAGAAATTTAGAAGTAGTAAGACACAAGAAACACAAACAGAGAATCCTAAAACAATTGAAAATGAAAAAGCAACTGTAGAAAAACAAGATAAACCAACCTAAACTACAATTACCAAAGAGGAACTAATTCAAATAAGTAAAGCTAAACCTGCATTCAACATACAATCAAAAATTGCAAAACTTATAATACCAATTCCTGTGACTGAATTGGTAAAGAATGAGTTATACAAATAAACTATAATTGAAACATTGAATATGCATGATGGAGAAGACTCCATAAATTTAAATGATGATCAGCGAGAGTTGATTTTTGGCCCAGATGTAAATGGAAAACATGCAGATGGTGCAGTTCCTCCATTCTATATCAGTTTAACCATTTATGATCAAATTCTACATAACACAATGCTAGATTTAGGAGCTTCCCATAACTTAATGCGAAAAGCCATCATGGAAACTCTAAATCTATAAATTACAAGGCCATACAAAGATTTGTAAGAAGCTTTCCGGATTATCCACAGTATTGAGGAACATGTGTCGACGTTTAGAATCCCAAGTGGGATCCATACAAAGATTTGTTTTCTTTTGATTCTAGTAAGGTTAAGTGTTTAGGTTTAATTAAGGATTTGTGTGTAACACTAGTTCAATACCCTGGTAAGAGTATATTACTGGACATTGTAGTAGCTGATATCCCACCAAAATATGGTATGCTTCTTTCTCGCTCATGGGGAGAAAAATTGTAGGGATCTCAACAACTGGACATGTCTTATGCTACTATCTCGATGTTTGGCTAGCCTAAAAATTTATATAGAGAAACATTAATGAAATACATGGTCAGTAGTGCTGAAATATCTATAAACTACCCAATTTACTCTACACCAATTGACCTTGATTCTTTCATCATTTGTAACTTTGTAACAAATGAAATCCAAACTTAACTAGTGGATAAAAAGAGAGAACCAAACAATGATAACATTTTTCATGAATCTCAATGGAATTTAGACTTTGATGGTTCAGTGAATAAGTTAGGAGCAGGAGCAGGAGTATGGATAAAAAATATGGAGACCAATCATTCGAAAGGTCATGCTTTCAGGCTAAATTTTAAATGCAAAAACAATATGGCCAAGTATGAAGCCCTTATCCTAGGACTCCAAATCATTAGAAACTCAGGGGGAAAAATAATTTTAATCATGGGAGATTCAGTTTTGATCATTAAACAAGTAAATATATTTTATTCAGTTTACAATCCCAGACTAAGCAGATATAGAGACACTGTCATAGATTTAACTGATGTTTTATTGGAATGTAAGTTTGTTGTTATACCCAAAAAACAAAATATAAAATCTCATTGTCTTGCAAATTTTGCTAGCACATGAAATTTACCATTCCAACCTAATCACAGATATACTTCTGAAGTCAAACATAGGCCAATAATTCCAGATAATATTAAGTATTGGCAGATTTTTTCTCAGGATGAACAAATTTACAAATTTATGAACAATGAAGGAGAATTTCAGAATTGTATCAAAGATACAGATTGTACAGTAAATCATGATTTGGATTGTGAGATAGATTTAAATGAATTAGATGGAAATAACATAAATTTTGATAACCCACTAAATTTAGTCAAGCTGACATATATAGCCTAGAAAAAGTAGAGATTGAAGAAATCATTGAAGATGAATCAGATATAGTGAATCTTAAAGATAATTTTCTACCTAAAGGTTTAACTCCCTTAGAGGATCTTTTTGACTCTAATGATGTAGCTAGAAAACCAAAAATGGAGCCAGTAAAATCTGACATAGAAGAGTGTAACATTGGTACAGAGTCAAAACCAAAGATAATCAAACTGTCCAAAATTTTACCTCAACAAGAAAAGGATAAATACATTGAACTTTTAAAGGAATATCAAGATGTGTTTGCCTAGAGTTATGAAGATTTAAAATATTATGATACAAACATAATCCAACACAAGATTCCAATAAAAGAAGATCAAAAGCCATTCAAACAAAATTTGAGAAGGATTAACCTTGTGCTATTTCCTTTGATTGAAAAAGAAGTTAAAAGAATGTATGATGCCCAGATCATTGCACCAGTCAGATATTCTGATTGGGTTTCAAACTTAGTTCCTACAAGAAAGAAAACACGAGAAATTAGATTGTGTGTTGAATTTAGAAATCTTAACAAAGTCTCCTTAAAGGATAATTACCCTTTACCTAAAATGGACCACATATTACAGAGGGTAGTAGGTTCTTCAAGGATTTCATTGTTAGATGGTTTTTCAGGATATAACTAGATCCTAGTTCAAGAAGAAGACCAAGCTAAAACAACATTTACTACTCCTTGGGGCACTTTTATATATTTGAAAATGCCCTTTGGACTAACGAATGTAGGAGAAACCTTTCAAAGGGCTATGGACATAGCCTTTGTAAAGGAAATACTTGAGTTCTTGGTAATTTATTTAGATGACATCACTGTGTTTTCCAAAACAGATAATGAACACTTGGATCATTTGAGACAAGTTTTCATTAAGTGTAGGAAATATGGCATCTCTTTAAATCCTAAGAAAAGTCTTTTTGGATAAGAAGAAGATATGTTACTTGGACATACAATCTCAAGAGAAGGAATTAGGATAGATCCTGCTAGGATAGAAGCAATTCTGAACATCAATCCACCAAGAAACATCAAATAATTACAAGCTTTTTTAGGTAAAATAATTTTTTTAAGAAGATTTATATCTAATTTAGCTGAGATAATTAGAGAATTGAATAACATGCATAAGAAAGATTCAGTTCTTAGATGGACTATTGAGGCTAAACAATCATTTGACTCTATCAAACAAGCCTTAACTAAAACTCCAGTCCTAATAAGTCCTGATTTAAGAAAGACTTCATGATTTTTTCATTTGCTTCAGAACACACCATTGCTGCAGTTTTACTGCAAAAAAATGATCAAGGATTTGAACAACCCATAGCTTTTTTCAGTAAAGCACTTAGATATGTCTCTTTGAAGTACAACATTATGGAAAAACAAGCCCTAGCCTTGGTTAAGGCCATTAAATACTTCAGAGTTTATATTCTCTATTCACACATTATTGCCTATGTCCCAAATTCTGTAGTTAAAGACATTCTTAGTTAGGATGGTCCTGATGGAAGAAGAGGTGAGTGGATTTCCACTATCTTGGAATATGACATAGAGATTAAACCCACCAAGCTCATTAAAGGTCAAGGATTAGCCAGACTTATGGTTGAATCCAATTGTAATGCTCTAGATATAAATTTTATTGCTCAAGTTGATGATCAGGAAGAGATGGCGACTCCATTGATTAGTGAAGCCTTTTCACACTCACCTTGGTATACAGATATTATATTTGTACTCCAAAACTTACAAGCTCCTCCTGGATTGTCTAGAACTAAAGCTATATTTTTTAAACTTAAAGCAGTAAGATTTTGTATCTTAGATAATGTTCTTTTTTGGAGAGATCATAGTGGAATTTTACTAAATTGTTTACTTAAGGAAGAAGTTGACAAAATACTTGAAGAATTTCATGCAGGTGACTATGGAGGACATTTATACTGGAAATATATTGCAGAAAAGAATCTGAGAGCTGGTTTTTACTGGCCTAGATTGTTTGCTGATGTCAAAAAATAGGTTACTTCATTTCATAAGTGCCAAATCTTTGAGGGTAAAAATAAATTATTACCCCTCCCTTTAAAGCCAATTTCAACTGAAATGCCATTTCAACAATGGGGTTTAGACTTCATTGATGAAATTCACCCTCCCTCTTTCGGCCAACATAAGTGGATTTTGACAGCCACTGTTTATTTTACTAAGTGGATTGAAGCCATACCTTCCAGACAATCCACTGATACTGTCATTATTTCCTTCTTAGAAAACAACATCCTTTCAAGATTTGGGTGCCCTCAAAAGATAATCACTGATAGTGCAGCAACATTCAAATATAAGAAAATGATTTACTTTTGCCACAAATACGATATTATCCTAGGCCACTCTACTGCATATTACCCCCAAGGTAACGACCTAGCTGAATCCTCAAACAAAAGCCTAGTAAATATCATCAAAAAATTACTTGAATATAATAAAAAGACCTGGCATAAAAAGTTAGTCAATGCCTTATGGGCAGATAGACTTACTACTAAGAAATCCATTGGTACTTCACCTTACCAGCTAGTTTATGGAATGGATGTTGTTTTTCCTTCCTCTCTCGGTGTACCAGTGATGAAAATGATCTAAGAATTACAGGTTGAAACTAATGACATACAAAGAAGGATAAATCAAACTATTCACTTGCAACAAACAAGGAAAGAATTTTATGTCAAATCTCAAGTCATTCAGGACAAGATCAAGAAAATCTATGATAAATAGACTAAAGAAGATGATTTTTACATAGGAGATAAAGTGTTAAAATGGGATTCCAGAAGAGAAGACAAAGGAAGACATGGAAATTTTGATTTTATATGGAAAGGGCCTTATGTAATTTATGGATATAGAGGTAATAATGCTTTCTTTTTGAAAGAATTGGATGGAACAGATCTGTAAGAAGGACCAGTTAATGGCAGAATGTTGAAGCACTACTACTCACCTGAGTTAACTAATAGTTAGTTTTTATTCACTTTGACCATTGTACATATACATTGCAAAGTTTAGATTGGATTGGATGTTTCCTTAGCAAAGTTGAAGCCCAAAGAGAAGGCCCTAAGTTTTGAAAAGTAAATATCATAAATATTAATAAGTTACAGATATTAGAAGACATTTACAGGGTTACCTCAGTCAAATTTCAAAGGCTACTAAGTCTTAGAGTTCTTGATATTTTACCAGGAAATTTCATCCCCATGTGGAGCCACTGTTAGGGTCCTATAATAATAGGGTTCATAAAATTTTGAATTGACTTTGATAAGTCTTGTAAATATGTACATATCTTGCATTCTACAAGTTATTTTCCCATATTTTGAAAAAATGAAAAATAATAAAAAAGAAAAAAGAGGGTAAAAAGTGCTAAAAGAAAGATCAAAGGACTTAGAAAAATATTTACCCCAAAAGAAAAGAAATCTAACCTGAAAGTGAGTAAATCCAAATGCCACTAATTTTACTTTTTACTACAAAGAATAAGTGATTATGTGCAGAGTGTCAGTAAATGCCATAATCCATGATTAGTTAAACAGTTTAATATTAAATTTTCATGTTTCAATTTCATGTTTTAGATGGAGAATAAATATTTTTCAAACAGTTTAAACTTGACAAATCAGTAGATAGGTAGAGAATAATGAGGAGCTCAACAGTTTAATCTGAGCCCTCAGATGAAATAAGGTATATTTAGATTAGTTTTATGCTTTGAAAGAAAATGTTTTAAGGTTGCAAGCCTAATTGCACTTGCAAAATGAAGAAAAAATGTTACAAGATTGGGTAGGTAGAAAGTAGTGGAGCAATCATGTAAATAATACATCATCGGGAAAAATCACTAATTTCCCCTCCTCTATAAGTATTTAGTATTCTAAGCTATTAGTCAAACAGGCTTAGAGCATTTCTCTGACTTTTTTTGGGACCGGACCTAAGACTCTATGACTGGTTAGTTGAAAATATTGAGTTCTTATGTTAAATCCTTATTTATCATCATTTACCCTTCGTTCATGTACTAAAAACCCTTTTTCCTATGTAAAAACACACTCTTACGCAGTAAAATTTTAATCTCCACATAATTAACTTTGTCCCTTCATAAGCATTCATAAAAACCTACAAAATCACATTTATCCTAAGTATTATGCAAAGATATACAAAGATGAGCAAATGCTTAAATATTTTATACTAGAGATAATGTGCATTTTGTTTTACATTCCCCTCTCATATCAACTTTAACATATTTTTTTAAATCCCTAAGAGATACCCTTTCCTATCATATTAATTCCATTATATCTAATAACCCCAAAAACCCACTATTATAAACTTTTGACCGAGGTATATTATCCCATGTGCTTAAATAAAAAACCCAAAATAAAATCCCTTTGGTCTAAAAGATTATCCATATGCAGATATCCCGCCCTATAGTTGTTTAACTATCCAAAAAGTTAAAAAACTACATAAAATAATGTATTATTATGCACATTTGAAAACATTTTTAATAAAATGTCGCAACATAAAACCCCGCCCAATTATGTTCTATTAAAAACATTTTAACGAATTTTTTAATAAAAACATTAAGCCCGCCACCTTGTATATAAATTAAAACATTATTGCAATGTTTTAAACCTTAATTAATCCCCCTCCGCTAAAAAGACTATGGTTTAAATGTGGGTTAAACTATTTTATTTCATAAAAATTAAGCCTTCCGCCTATGTAATAGCCCGATCCCACCTTTTTTACCCCGACACAACTCCCAAGCAATCTCCACCATTCACCTCAACACTTTTTATCCAGCGGTCGATAAGCGATATCGCGTGGAAAAAATGCACGACCGCTCCATCACAATATCTATGCGAAATAAGTTGTTTTGCATTGAACCCTCCCCTCCACGTGGCTATTTTTGGTTGGATCGCGTGGGTTTTGTTCAAAACAACTTACTGCTCGATACCCACGCGATAACCGCCTATTTTCAAAGCCTTTGCAATCCAAAACCGCCTCCCGCCATGATTAGACCTGCATTTAATGCAAATTCATACGGTTGAATAAAGCCTTTGTAAACACGTTATTTCAATATCTTTGCGTTTAAACCATTGTTTCCCCTCCCGACTGTGTAAAGCTTAAAAGAGCCACCAATAGCCACTTTCTGCCATTTTTACATCCAGAATCTCCTAAATTCACCAAAGAAACATGCAAGAATTGCCGAGGAGCCACACTTGCTCCAGTCCAACCTTTGAAGATTCAATTCGACTAGAATATTGCAGAAAACCCTGTTTAAACCAGTACATGCGTCAAAACCAGGTATTTTTCTAAGGATTTAACCTGAAAATCAAATTCAAAAACCTGTTAAAAGAAAAGAAGCAGTAAAGATAAAGAAATTGATTAATTTCAATTACCCAAAAAGCCCCAGAAACAGGCAAAACCCTGGAAATTTTTTTCCATGAATCCTAGAATCCGTTGTGCACCATTTTCCAAAGATAATTATCATTTTCCCACTGCTTTAAGGTCAATTTCAAGCTTTAAAGGCCAAAAATCCTCTGTAGGTGCCCCGTATCTTCTGAAAAGCCTTTTTTATCAAAATTTGAGCCCAATTTGCAGCTAAGAGACTCAGAAAACCCTTGTTTTCTGTGTTTAACTAGTTTTAGACTCAAAACTTCATTGGAGAAACCTAATTGAGCATCAAATCCAAAGAGAATTTCTATTTTTTCTTAATTTTCCTAACCAATCCTCTGTTATAGTAAAATTGCCTCTGCAAATAGTTTAAGCTTGCAGAAGCCAGTAAAGATGCCTAAAAAATAGAGTGGAAACAAATCTGAAGGTTCAAAGACTCCTAAAGCTACTCCAGCCATGAATCCAAATACTGCCATTGTAGTTAATCCATTGCAGACTCCAGTTGTTGATTTTGAGCATATTCTTCTAGCAGACATTGACTACAAAATAGCTAATCCTGTAGTTGAGTTCAATTTATTAGATATACACAACTGGTGTTTTGAAAAATCTCTATATGATCAAGAAGATGTCCACATTTGGGAATCTAATCTTCCCAAATATGTAGTTCCCCTGACACACCCTTGTCAAGAACTTATCAGACTGCATCACCAGTACTACATCCCTGAATAGAGAGCCATTGTCAATACAAACAAAGAGGTCCTATTTACTATTACAACAGAGTCTTTAAACCAGATGTTGCAGCTTCAACCAGACCCTCAAGCAGTCCCATTAACTATTGAAGCACTCACTAAGTTATACATTAACTTAGACTTTCCCAAAAGGTTTATGATCTTCCATACTTTCATGCCTCTGCATGTTGAAATCCCAAAATTAAACCCTCCATATTCAACTGCCAAGTTCCCTGAAGGTTCAAGGCATGTTATCTCCATGCTTTCCTTTATACTTGGGTATTTCACTGATGAACATACTGATGAGTCAATATGGGGTTTTTGTCTACATTTTCTCCAGGATGTTGGCAATATGTTTCTTGCGTTCTATAATAATAAATTGATTGTCCTTGATGGCAACTCTCTGGAAAAGGACGAAGAAACTATCTGTATGAATAATTTCAGCAGTCTCTCAGAAGTTTTGTGCAACAGATTGGTTATTTTTAATATGTCACAATGTATACGCGGGTTTGTAAAGGCCAAGTCACATATGCACGCGGAGAAGTACATCCCAAGTCGTGTATGCATGTTTGTACTCCAAAATTATAATACCAGGGGGCTTTACCATTGTATTAGCCCACAATATTGAGCATTGTATTATCTATTTGATTCTGTCCAGGATTACCATCAACAATTGAGTGGTTTTGACTCATGGTATTGGTAAAAGATAAATCTATATAAGGAGAAGAAGATCACAGTGAAGTGTGCACGAGTAAGGGTTGTTAATGAATAAATTTCTCTAAGGAATATTTACATGGATGAACTATATTTTTAATTGATAGATCTGAATCTATGATGCACCCATGGATATAATGATGGTTTAAGATCTCTAGATCTGAAGATGATGAAGCTCTAGTATGATCTACTGAAGAAATGATGAAGAACTGGCGTAAGTATGCTGAAGAAAATGAAGAAATGTGGGTAATTTTTATAGATCTAGTCTGTTCTGCAAAATTTACTTTTAAATATCTATACGCTAGTTGGTCTCAGTAAAAGCGTGTATATACGCGGGTTCGCTTCATGAAAAGCGTGTATGGAAGTTAGGGTTTTCTGAAGCTTATTGCAGATGTTACTACTGTGATTCCTGATTTTTGTCTGCTATCTATAAATGAGGTCTTCTTGAAGTTCTGGGTTGTTTGAATACTGAGTATGCTGCTAAGGTAATCATGAACAAATCTAATCAATGATTGAGAAAACACGATTAAAGTTGACTGACTGTATAAATGTTTTTCACTACTGAGAAAATGTATGATTGAAAGCCTCAGATCTAAATCTGAGTTTGATCACATTCTTAAGGATAGTATACACAAAAGTATACGCGGGTTGGTATAAAGAAAAATGCATATACATGCATCTTTAATAAAGTGAAGTAGCGTATTCATTCCAGGTTATGAAAACAGTATGCACTGAGGCATACGCAGGTTGGTGTGCAGGAAAGCGCATTTGTACGCAGCTTCAGTGAAGCAAAGTAGCGTATGCTATTTGAATTAATTATTGTTCAGGATTGATTTTGTATCTACATATCTATTATGAAGTCTGGGTTATTTCTAAAGTTCTGGTTAAAGTGTTTTCACTGTTTTAATTGAAGTATTAGGCAAAGTTTATGATTGTTGATAAAGGGTTGTGTTCATGCTGTTTGATCCATTATGAAAATTGATGAAACGTGATCTGCAGTGGGTCTGAGGGTTGAATCCTTCAGTATGGAAGTAGAAGCTTCCTGCTAGTAGAAGCTGGTGTTATGTTCAGGGGGTTGAAGCTCCCTTCCAGGAGTGGCTGGTAAATGAGAAGAAAGGGGGTTGGAGCTCCCTTCCAGTAGCAGCTGGAAAATGAATGAAGGTTGCAGCCTTCTACAGGTAGAAGCCTGCGTACTGATATGAGTCTGAATCAGTACAATTTTGTAAACAATTTTCTATATAATAAATATTGAATATAGAGACGACAAAACCGTTGGTTTTCCCCCGAATTGGGTTTCTACCTTAAATATTGGTGTTCATGTGTGTTCCACTTGTGTGATTTTTTATACTGATGTTACTGCACATATTTATTGATTATATAACTTGATGCATAACTGGTAAATCTTATTTAAAGACTGTTTCTGAGAAGTTTTCTAAACTAGAAATTTATATCAGTATACGCTAGTTTCTTTCAGCATATCTGTGTGTATACACGTGTTCGATTCATAAAAGTCGCGTATGGAATTCTGCAAAAGAGAAAGTTAAATTTATAGATACGATCTCTCAATACCCATTCACCCCCCCCCCCCCTCATTATTTTTCCCAACAATTGGTATCAGAGCAGGTCCTTCTGAAGAAGCTTAGCCGCAAGAAGGAAGATCAACCAAGATGAGCAATCAAGATGGGACAACATCTATCAGGCCTCCACTCTTCAACGGAAACAATTTAATCTTCTGGAAAACACGGAAAGGATCCTATCTTCAATCTCTTGGAGCAGATGTATGGGATATTGTTGAAGGAGGATGTCAATTTCCAGCCTAAGTTCCAACAGATGCAATGGCAAGAAAGAACTATGAAAAAAATTCAAAGGTGATCAATGCACTATTGGGGAGTCTGACTGAATCATAATTTGTCAAGGTCATGAAGTTGAATACAACAAAGGAAATATGGGACAAAATCATTCTAAGTTATGAAAGTGATAAAAAGGTAAAAAGTGTTAAACTCCAAACTCTCAGAATTCAATATGAAAATCTAAGGATGCATAATGAGGAGAGCATTTCCAGTTTCTTTTTATGTCTAGATGATATTGTAAATCGTATGAGAAATTTGGGTGAAACCATAATTGACACTACTCTGGTTGAAAAAGTTTTAAGATCTCTAACTTCAAAATTGAGTCAAAATTGTCTGTTATTGAAGAGAAGCAAGATCTTCAAAATCTTACTATTTTTGAACTTCATGGCATTCTAATTGCATGTGAAATGAGAAAAGGAGGATCATCTGAAGTCAAAGAAGTCGTCTTTAGGGCTTCTACAAAAGGAAAATAATTACAAGAAACAGAAGGATCATGGTATGTTTCAGAAGAAGATGAGGTAATTTTTGTAAAGAAGCTCTAACTTGGCACTGGAAGGTTCAGAGATAAGCTTCCTTTCAAATGTTTTTCTTGTGGAAGAGTTGGTCATTATGCTGCTAAGTGTCCTCATAAAGAAACACATGAAAAAGGAAAGGAAGTAGCAAGAAGAAATAAGAATCGGTTTAGCACTAGAAAAATTTATTATACTCATGAAGATAGTGATGGGTTATCAGACAGTGAGGCAGAATCTGATCAAGATCTTAGACTTATCATGGAATTTGAAAAAGAGTCTAGGGAAGAAAAGGATACATTTATGGATGCTCTAGAAGATAATGATTTTCTTGAAGAAATCAATCAGCTCAAAATATGTTTGGAAGAAAACAAAATATCCATAGAAACTCTAAAAAATCAGCTTGAAGAAAAGGAGAAACACAATGAGAAATTAGAATGTGAAATAGTAAGTCCAAGAAAATAAATTAAGAAATTAAAGACTTTGAATCTTAGATTTGCTAAAGGATTTGAAACCTTAGATGAAATTATCAAGGTACAACGTTCTCATCTTATAAAGATAGGTCTTGGATATGTCGGAGAATCTTCTCAGTCTTCAGCGCTAAACTATCTAAAAGCAGCTACAACCAACCTACAACATTCTACCACTCAACAAGGAAACAAAGAAAATTTACAGGTAAAGCATGACCACCTCAATACAAATAACACTAACAGGAATACCTTTCAAAGAAATACCAACCAACAGGTAAACATAAATAGAAGGTTCCATGATCGCAGAAATTTCTTCTTCAATGGACAATGTTTCTCATGTCATAATTTTGGTCATAAAGTTGTTCAATGTGTTGCATACAAAACCATCATGACTAGAGAACCAAGAAAGAAACGAATTGATACTGGAATAAAGAATAATACTTATGACAACTTTTCTCCTCTTCAAAATGAAATTGAATGTGCTTATTGCAATAACTTTGGTCATGAAGAATCTGAATACAGGAGCAAAATTCAGCCAAAAGAGCATATACCTTCAACTTCCAAAGTATGGAGAAAGAAGGAATTACAGGTTGAGGACTGTGGCATAGCTTTATTTGCAGAAGGAGAATAAAATCAATGGTACATTGATAGTGGATTCTCAAAACACATGACACGTGACAAAAATAAAATTCTTGCATACAATGCTCTAGCAAGAGAAAATAATGTTACTTTTGGAAATGATACTCCTGTTGTCATTAAGGGAAAAGGTTCGGTTTTTCTAAAGGAAAAGGTGAAAGCTAACAATGTTATGTATGTGGATGGATTAAATAATAACCTGTTAGTGTAATTCGAATGTGTTATCAAGGAACTGAAGTTGTCTTTAGCTCAAAAGAATGTGTGGTACGTGATCTTGATACGGGAAAAACAATTATAAAAGGAAATAGAACACCAAGCAATTTGTATGTATTTAAAAGTTGTAAAGAACAATGTTACTTGGGTAAATATTTAGAAAATTGGTTATGGCATAGAATATTGGGGCATTTGAGCTTCTCTCAAATCAACAAATCTAGAAGACTCAAAGTTGTTCGTGATCTTCCCATATTACTCTGCCTGAGAGTACCATATGCAAATCTTGCCAATTCGGTAAGCAAACCAGAGTGCAATTTAATGCCAAAGAAGAATAAGCAAGTAAGCCTCTTGAACTTATTCATACTGATTTATGTGGACCTATGAGAAAAATGTCAGCTCGTGGAGAACAATACTATATTCTATTTATTGGTGATTTCTCTAGAATGTGTTGGATTGGGTTGCTAAAACACAAAGAT
The DNA here is from genome assembly GCA_034641835.2 of Pinus albicaulis. Taxonomy (NCBI): domain Eukaryota; kingdom Viridiplantae; phylum Streptophyta; class Pinopsida; order Pinales; family Pinaceae; genus Pinus; species Pinus albicaulis. The sequence goes on from CM076582.1 coordinate 1,664,266,805, forward strand.
TAAGCATTCGAAAAATTTCAGATCTTCAAAGCACTGGTTGAAAATGAATTAAATCTAAAAATCAAGTGTCTTAGATCTGATCGAGGAGGTGAATCTATTTCAGATGAATTCTTTGATTTTTGTGAACAACATAGCATAAAAAGACAAAATTTTGTAGCTGGTACCCCACAAAAAAATGGCGTAGCAAAAAGAATGAATAGAACAGTTCAAAAGATGGCTTGGGCTATGCTTGATGATTCAGGAACACTTGACACATTTTGGGGAGAAGCAACACATACTGCAGTAAATATTCTTAACAAAGCACATGTTCATGTAAACAGTGATAAAACTCCATATGAGCTCTGGTATGGTAATCTTACTGTAAAGAATTTTAAAGTTTTTGGAAGAAAATGTTTTATCAAGAACAATGATGAAAAACTTGGCAAGTTTGAACCTAGAGCAGATGAAGGAATATTTCTTGGTTACTCTTCTAGAAGTAAAGCATATAAATGCTACAATAAAAGACTTCGAAAGATTGTTGAATGCATTGACGTTGTAATTGATGAATCTCTCTCAGCTCCAAAAGGGGAAATACAAACAAAAAATGAAGATGATGATGATGTATATCTCCCTGCATCTAATAGAGATAATATAGAAGGTGAACCCAATGAAGCAGCAGAAGAAGATCTATCTTAAAAGGCTCCATCCAGGTATGTTCAAAAGAATCATCCAGAATCTCAAATTTTGGGAGAAAAGGGATTAGGTGTCCAAACAAGAAGAACTCTTGTAGGGTCTACTAGCTATCTAGCATTTTTATCCACCATTGAACCACAGAATGTCAATCAAGCTAGCAAAGATGAATGTTGGATTCAAGCCATAAATGAAGAACTTGATCAAATTGAAAAGAATCATACTTGGGAACTTGTTCCAAGACCTCATGATAAAAATGTTATTGGAACAAAATGGACATTCAAAAAAAAGTTAAATGAAAACTGAGATGTTATTAGAAACAAGGCTAGACTTGTTTGTAAAGGGTATGCTCAACAAGAAGGTATATACTTTGAAGAAACATTTGCTCCTGTAGCTAGACTTGAAGCCATCAGAATATTTCTTGCTTTTTCAAGCTTTCAACAAATCAAAGTTTATCAAATGGATGTTAAACCTGCTTTCCTCAATGGTGATCTAGAAGAAGAAGTTTATATAGAACAACCAGAAGGATTCATTTTGGGCAATGATGAATTTTTTTTTTGTATACTTAAAAAGGCTTTATATGGTCTCAAACAAGCTCCAAGGGCATGGTATTATCGTCTTGACAAATATCTTCATCAGCAAGGATTTTCAAAGGGTTCTGTTGATAGAAACTTATACACAAAAATTGAAAATGATAAACTATTGATTGTGGTTGTATATGTTGATGACATCATTTTTGGAAGTAATGAAGAGTCCATGAGTCAGAAATTTTCTTCTGTTATGCAGCAAGAATTTGAAATGTCTTTACTTGGGGAACTAACATTATTTCTTGGCTTACAAGTGCAACAAGCAACAGATGGCATATTATTATCACAAGCAAAGTATCTTAAGCAAATTCTGAAGAAGTATGAGATGGAAGATTGCAAACCTGTAAGTACACCAATGATAATCGGGTGTAACCTCAGTTCTCATGACGATTCTTCCACGGTGAATCAACCAGAATACAAATCCATGATTGGAAGTCTACTTTATCTCACCGGGACAAGACCAGACATTATGCATGTAGTTGGGATTTTTGGACGATTCCAAGCTAATCCAAAATATTTTCACCTTCAAGCTGTAAAAATAATATTCAAATATCTACAAGGAACTCAAGACTTTGGACTATGGTATCCAAAGAATGTTGATCTCACTCTTCATGCTTACATAGATTCAGATTGGGCTGGAAATGTTGATGATCGGAAGAGCACTAGTGGTGATGCATTCTATATGGGACCCTGATTAGTATCTTGGTTCAGCAAGAAGAAAAGCTCTATTGCCTTATCTACAGCAGAAGCAGAATATGTGACTGCCACATCAAGTTGCACACAACTTGTTTGGATGATGCAGACTTTACAAGACATTCAAATCAAAATTTCACCTCCCATATCCATTATGTGTGATAATACAAGTGGCATAAGTATCTCAAAGAATCCTGTTATGCATTCCAAGACCAAGCACATTCCTATCAAGTATCACTTCTTACGTGAAAAAGTGCTTGAACAAAAGGTGAAATTGGAGTATGTTCCCTCCAAATAACAAGTTGCTGATATATTTACTAAACCTCTTCCCAGGTGAGCATTCGAATATCTCAGAAAAAAGCTGGGAGTTGTCTTTGCTGCTCAGAAGATCAGATCTGCTTAAGTTCAGAAGATTAAATTGGATACGCGGATTTCATAAAGGACAGTCGTGTATATACGCGAGTTTATATACATAAAACCGCGTATGGGTTTTTGCTGGCACAATTTTCTAGTCAGCATTTTTAGAACAGTTGCGGTGTTGTTGGGTATCTCTGGTGATGTTCCAGTTCTCACATTTCTATTTCATTCTCTAATATTTTTTGATGAAGATTCCTTGATGATTTGTTGTTGAAAGTGTTCAGGGTGTACAAGCTAAGGGGGAGCACTTGTCCTGTGGGAAAGGATACATTGTTGGCATTCTAAGTGTTTGCTATGGTTTGATCTCATGATTGAGATTCATTGGTCTTGTTTATAAAAAGTCATTTGATGAAAAGGTCATGTTGAGATCTATGATGTAAATGGTTATATTCAGTCATGTAAGGACTTGTTCCAATTTGTAAACCCACTTGGTTGGGTAGTTGAGTCAAAAATGTAGATCCACTTAGTTGGATCATTGATGCAAGTATGAGTAATTGGTGATAGGAAAGGTCATACTCGGTTGAAAATTCATGTACTTCATTGAAAAATATGTCTGAATATTCAAGCATGAACTCAGGGGGAGCATGTTAATTTCTGTACAAGGGATGTTGATCTGCCCTTTGCCCTTGATGTCAAAGGGGGAGAATTCTGAAGATGGTTGAACATAGATGCCTAATGTTTTAATAATTATGGTTGCCATCAAGTCCAAAGGGGGAGATTGTTGGCAATATGTTTCTTGTGTTCTATAATATTAAATTGATTGTCCTTGATGGCAACTCTCTGGCAAAGGATGAAGAAACTATCAATATGAAGAATCTCAGCAGTCTCTCAGAAGTTTTGTACAACAGATTGGTTATTTTTAATATGTCACAATGTATACGCTGGTTTGTAAAGGCCAAGTCACGTATGCACACAAAGAAGTATGTCCCAAGTTGCATATGCGTGTTTGTGCTCCAAAATTATAATACAAGGGGGCTTTACCATGGTATTAGCCCACAATATTGAGCGATGTATTATCTATTTGATTCCATCCAGGATTACCATCAGCAGTTGAGTGTTTTTGACTCATGGTATTGGTAAAAGCTAAATCTATATAAGGAGAAGAAGATCACAGTGCAAAGTGTGCATGAGTAAGGGTTGTTAATGAATAAATTTATCTAAGGATTATCTGCATGGATGAACTCTATTTTTAATTGATAGATTTGAATCTATGATGCAGCCATGGATATAATGATGGTTCAATATCTCTAGATCTGAGGATGATGAAGCTCTAGTATGATCTACTGAAGAAATGATGAAGAACTGGCACAAGTCTGCTGAAGAAAATGAAGAAATCAGGGTAAGTTTTATAGAACTGGTCTATTCTGCAAAATTTACTTTTACAGATCTATACGCTAGTTGGTCTCAGTAAAAGCGCGTCTATATGCGGGTTCGCTTCATGAAAAGCGTGTATGGAAGTTAGGGTTTTCTGAAGCTTATTGCAGATGTTACTACTGTGATTCCTGCTTTTTGTCTACTGTCTATCAATGAAGTCCTCTTGAAGTTCTGGGTTGTTTGAATACTGAGTATGCTGCTAAGGTGATCATGAAAAAATCTAATCAATGATTGAGAAAACATGATTAAGGTTGACTGACTGTCTAAAGGTTCTTCATCGCTGAGAAAATGTCTGACTGAAAGCCTCAGATCTAAATTTGAGTTTGATCACATTCTTAAGGATAGTATACATAGAAGTATACGCGGGTTGGTATAAAGAAAAGTGCATATACACACAGCTTTAACAAAGCAAAGTAGCATATTCATTCCAGGTTATGAAAACAGTATGCACTGAGGCATATGTAGGTTGGTGTGCAGGAAAGCGTGTATGTACGCAGCTTTAGTGAAGTAAAGTAGCGTATGCTATTTGAATTAATGACTGTTCAGGATTGCGTTTGTATCTGTATATCTAATTTGAAGTCTGGGTGATTTCTTAAGTTCTGGTTACAGTGTTCTCACTGTTCTAATTGAAGTATTGGGAAAAGTTTATGGTTGTTGATAAAGGGTTGTGTTGATGCTGTTGATCCAGTATGAAAATTGATGAAATGTGGTCTGTAGTGGGTCTGAGGGTTGAAGCCTTTAGTATGGAAGTAGAAGCTGGTGTTATGTTCAAGGGGTTGAAGCTCCCTTCCAGGAGTGGATGGTAAAAAAGAAGAAAGGGGGATGGAGCTCCCTTCCAGTAGCAGCTGGAAAACGAGTGAAGGTTGCAGCCTTCTGCAGGTAGAAGCCCGCGTATTGATATGAGTCTGCATTAGTACAATGTTGTAAACAATTTTCCATATAATAAATATTGAAGACAGATATGACAACAGCGGTGTTTTTCTCCCGAATCGGGTTTCCACCTTAAATATTGGTGTTCATGTGTGTTCCACTTGTGTGAAGTTTTATATTGCTGTTACTGCACATATTTATTAATTATCTAACCTGTTGCATAATTGGTAAATCTGACTTAAAGACTGTTTCCGAGAAATTTTCTAAACTAGAAATTTATATCAGTATACGCTAGTTTCTTTCAGCATATCCGCGTGTATACGCGTGCTCGGTTCATAAAAGCCGTGTATGGAATTCTGCAAAAGAGAAAGTTAAATTTATAGATATGAGCTCTAAATATTGATTCACCCCCCCCTCTCAGTATTTTTCCCAGCACATGACAGTCACTGTCAGTCATATTTGACTATGTTGGTTTTATAGCTGATAACATTCACTATCAATTGTCTAATTTGCAGCTGGAAGGGGTATTCAGATATACCTCTTATATGTTACACTTGTTTCTATTCTTTCAATCAGAGAAATTTCCTATTTCACTTCAGAAATTGGATTTAGAAGGAAAGCCTCTATTAGTTGTCTTTTGGACATCTATACTCAGAAAGGAAGGGACATAATTCAGTTATTCAGAGTTTGCTGAGTTGTTTGTGCATCCATTGACCACCATCTTGACAAAAGAAGAGCAGCACAAAATTAGTGAGGAAATGAAAATAATTTTGCAGCTATCAGAGAAAAGAAAAGTAGGAGATTGGTATTTATATAAAGAATTCACTGAAATCAGAATTTTCGGTTCTAACTTGTTGCCCTACAAGTTACCTAAGCATCTGTCTATGAGGATCTTTGCCTTAGAATACATTAGGTAGATCCTGAATTCAAATTCAATTAATTTTATCGTAGCCAAGAAAAATACCCAGTTTAAACTCAAAAATCAAATTGGGCCTTTCATATATAATCAAAGAGAAGCAGAAAAGGAAGTAGCAAGTCAATTATTAGATTACAAACTAGAAGAAAGCTTCCCATGGAATTATGATCCACAAGGGATCTTAAGTAAACTAAGGGTAAAATGTAAATTGACAACCTTTATCCATGACTCAAAGCCAGATATAGAGAAATTTTCTAATAAGATTGAGTGGGTTGAGAATACTTTAACAGAGGCAATAAACCAAAGGAATACTAGTCACCCTTTGGAAGTTGCCAAACATCCAGAGCCATCCACTAAAATAATTAGGGATGAAGGAGATTATACTGCAGAAACTACCACAGAGACAAAGTTCAAAATCATTTACAATAAGAGGCATAAACTTGATACAACAACTAAAGGAAAAGTAACCATTGATGTTAAGGAAACACAACCTTTGAACACCAACACTACACAAACAGAGACCAATATAGCCACTGTTATAATTAGTGAGCCAAATCAGGATCAGGAACAATTGAACAATGAAGATGCACAAATAATGGAGAGGAAACAAAATATGGAGGCTTCCTCCTCACACTCAGCTGAGGAGAAGGATTTAGATATCAAAGAAAATCAAATTAAAAAATGAAGAAATCAAAACTGAAATATATCCTCAGTTTTTGAAGAAGAAGCCAAGTAGCCAAAATAGATTCTTATCAGCCCTTGATTATTCAACTAAAAAATTGACTATGTCAGTTTTACAGCGCACTGTACCAGTGCCAAAGACAATGGCTGATTACAAAAAGGTTGATATGGAAATAGCCACAGATAAAATCCATGAGTTATATCATATTGAATTCCACAAGCAATCATCAGAGATGCTCTATTCCACAGTGACCACCAAAGCTATGAGTGCTCACAGACTTCGAAATACAATTTCTAATATGCAAGACCAAACGAAAATGGACAAATCCTCACTGTATGAAAAATATCTAAGGATAAAGGCCTTAGAAGAGTTAGTATTACAGGTAGGATATGATCCTACAAACATAAAAGCAACTGAAGCACTAGTCAAAAATAAAATGAGGACATTGCTGCCTTGAGGAAACAACTCAAGCTTCCTCAAGGAGAGCATCCTCAAAAAATTTAAGTTTTACAGGATCAGAAAGATGAAGATAAAATGATGAGCTTGATACTTCAACTCACAGCTCAAATCAAAGAAATGGAAGTGCAAATGGACCAAGTTGTCCAAGAAAAAGAGACAGTTAAGGAACTAGTTATTCCCACTATTATCCCAGTCATCACAGCAGCAGTACCATCTACTTTAGGAGATAAATTGGCACCAAAAGAGCCACTAGCCACTGCAGTTCCAGTGACTTCTTCAACTACTTCAGTAAATCAATCCTCCATAACAGTACTGCCACCTAAAGATGGAAGCAGTCAATTAGTAAAGGAAATGGAGGAAATGTCCTTGAAGACTAATGAAATCAATAGATTGACCAAGATTATTGAAAAATTTGACATGACAAGAAAAGTAGCTCAAATAGATGCCAAAATACATGAATAGGATGCTCACAGATTGAGTGAAGAAGTAAAAAAGCTCCAGAAAGAATTAACTCTTAAGGATTAAGTATCATATATTAAAAATTACTTATGGAATAAAGTAATTGAAGCCATTCATGATATTTTTCCATCAATTCAAGTAATTTTTGAGAAGAGAGAGTTACTATCGACAACTCAGACATAGATACAAAAGACACAAGAAGAATTGGCAAACAAACTAGAACATGCTGTTAGGTTAATGAATTTCCTAAACAACAAGAATAGACAACAACTTGAAGAGTTAAAGAATAATGATAGGATAGCTACAATCCTAGAAATTAGGAAAGTAACTGACAAAAGAAATCTAATGAGGCAGCTTGAGGAGAAATGTGAAGGAATGAACTCTGTTATCACTGGATTCATGGTCAAATTCACTAATTTGAGGCAAAAGGGACTTCCAGATATTATGGTGATTAATGACAAGCTAATGCCACAAAATGATTATGACAAAAAGATCAAAGAACATGCCAAAGAACAGGTAAACAAGCCAACAAGCTAAGGAATTCCCATAGGGAAAGTATTTCTAATGACTTTTGAAGATCTATTTTATTTGCAGTATGAAATCAAACATTTTTTTGTCATAAAACCCACATTTTCCAGATACACTGAGGCTTATGAAAATTTTAGGAAACACAAGAATATTATAATTCCTAAAAATGAGGAATGGCATGCATTAACTAATTTTCTATGAAGAAAGAAAGGCAAATACATGAAGAACAAAAATTATGTTTGCTGATTTCATAGTAAAAACAGATTTTTTACAGCAAGAAGGCAGTTTTCTGAAGGTAAAGAGTATCAGAATTGAAAGAGGATCAGTAATAAAGAGTATCAGCGTGAAAGAGTATCAGTGAAGGCAACTAGATTTTGTAAAATATCTAAAAAGCCAGCAAGGAAGACACATAAGCAGCCAACTGCTTCTTATCTACAAGCTGTTTCTACTTATTTTGAATAAAGTAGGACAACTTGCTAGCTTGTTAAGCAAGTTGTCACTATTATTGTTGTAAAATATTTAATTTTCCTAAGTTTATTCCTAGAAGTCATCTAGGATATTTTGTAAAACATTTTATATAAATACTTCACTCTTGGAAGTATTTTGGGGTGGAATAAAATTGATGGAGATTACTATATATATTTTGTTGACTTGAAGGCTTTGGATTTCGATTTTGAGTAGCAAACTGGATCAACTATTTGGCATCATACTTTAGGATCCCTGTGATAAGCTATCTAGAGTGAAGTACTCTCTAAAACTTGCCATTGTTATCTTCTTTTGTTTCATGCATACATCTGTGTTTTAATTCTAAATCTGAATGTATAACTAGGAGTATTACTACATGACATGTTAATAGCACCCTGTTTTTAACTAGTTATCATTTCTTTGTTTTCTTCTGATTTCTGGTGTAGGGAACCCTTAATTTCTCCCTCTCCCATTTGACCTCTATCTTCTACTTCCCTTTTCCGGATTTAATGATTCTTAAGTGCCCTTTATCCTGATCATACCACCTCAAAAACCAATTTTCCATGATCTCCAAGGGTTATCTACCTTGACCTAGACATTTGACCTCTTAGGCCTTGATCCCAGTTCTGTTAGCTTGACTTAGACTCCATAGGCCAATGGACAAGTAGATTTCCTTCTATCTACCCTCCAAGTGAAATTTTCCCACCAAACCCATCAAAACAAAACCAAATCTGCATTTAATAACTAGCCTAATATTCAAAACTAAAACAAAGTTAAATCTTAAAGAGAGAGCCCTCTCTGAACCCTAGGAAGGCTAGATCCTAGAGTTTGAAGTAGGTTTGTGGTTACCTCTAGTATTCTTTGACTTAAAAACCAAAATACCACAACTTAAGAATTTACTGGAGTGATAACAACCGTAATCCACAGTCTGATTTAGGGATCACTGGGCCCTTACAATGAGACCAACTCTCTAGGATTTACCTTACATCCCATCCTGGGACTACTAGGTTCAATGAAGATCAATCCACCTCTTGGCTTTATCGTATATCCCGCTATTCACCAACAAGAATTCCTAGGGCCATCGAAGAACACAATCCTATTTTTAACACAACCAACATTATGGCTCAGGGGTCACTAGGATAATGGATTTACCGCAATCCTCAGTCTATTTTAGGGATCACTAGGCCATGTGTTTGTCATTTCATATTTCCACCTCATTCAGCTTTGAATCCATCCGGTAATCAGGCTTAACCAAAGCATGAGAACCCATCTCATCAAGGCTATCCAGAAATGGCAAGGCTAGGTTGAAAACATTGTCACACCTGGAAAAACCCATACCATGATAAAAAATAACCACATGTAATACCATGCATGTCAAATCTAGCAAGGAAATCACACATGAAAATCAATACCTGCAAATAATCCTGCTGTAGCTGCTCGATCTTGCTCTTCCTTGCTTTCTCCTTCCTTCTTCTTGTCTTATTTTCCTTTCTTGATCCAATGCCAAAGTTATCTAAGAAAAATCTAAGTGTCCATGAGAGAGCCCCAAAACTGAACTGACAAAAGGTACCACCTAATCCTCATAAGCCTTTTTATTGATGAGGCCTCTATTTTCTTCATTTTCCATTATTTTCCCTCATTTTTTCTCCTCCCATGCAACCTGTGACCTTTCACCTCCCTTTTTTCCTAATTTCCATTTTTTTCATAAATAAATGTGTCGAAAATGCCATTTTTCCTTTCCAAAGCCTTTTCCACTGCCTTTACCAATTTCCTTAACCATAATAAGCCAACTGAACACCCACTAGGATGTTTTTCCCAACATTCAGCTTGGAATAAGTGTTCCATCAACTGTGGTTATTATTTTTAACTTTTATTACATGTTATTTTCACTAGGGATGTTACAGAACCCTACCCCTTGGTGGATTTTATCCTTAGTGTTCAACCACACATATACCTCAGCAAAACCACTGAAAATCAAACCAACATGGCAACATAGTGACATGAAAACTATAATTACAAGACACCCATATCACTTATTGGAGCTTTATAATATAGCTCATGGTGGTATTTACATCTATATACATATGTATACATATCAAAACATCACACCAAAACATACGCCAAAACATATACCAAACATCATACCAAAACTGCTTTGCCTCAACCAGCAAAGAATGAAGGATACATAGCCTGCATCTGTCCGCCATCTCCCATGTAGCTTCGTTGTGTCCAAAGTACTTCCATTGCACTTTAACTTTCTCTATTGCTCGATTATGGAGAGTGAGCACCCTTTTTTGCAATATACACTGAGGCTCCGGCTAGAATTCTCCATCTGGCTCCACTTGCAATAAAAACCAGTCAATCACATGATCAACATATTTAACATACTTCTTAAGAAATGATATATGAAAAACATCATGGACTTTCACTATCGATGGAAGTGCAAGTCGATAGGCCACTGGTTTGATCTTCTCAATAATCTTGAAAGGTCCACAAAACTGTGGTGCCAACTTGGAACATGATCCAATCCGCAAGGAGCTCTTCTTGGGCTTGATACACAAGTACACCTATTCCCAAACCTAAAACTCCTTAAACAACCTATTCCAATCTACATAGCTCTTCTTCCCATCCTGTGCAACTTTCAAATTCTTATTGATTACCTAGATAATTTCCTGTTCCATTTCCGCCAACATGTCCAACCCAATAAATACCCTGTTGACCGGATCAATCAAACTGATGGGAATATTGCAACACCACCCATACAATGCCTCAAATGGACTCATATTCAAGGATTCCTGATACTTGTTTTTGTAGGGGGAATCTATTAGTGGAAGATACTCTTCCCACTTCCACTACTGATGCATTATATACATCCTCAACATGTCCTCCAAGATCCCGTTGACCCTCTTAGTTTGTCTATTTGTCTACGAATGATAATTTGTGCTAAAGGCCAACTCGGTGCCAAAACTTGAAAACAACTCCTTCTAAAACTTTGAAGTTAACTTTTCATCCCTATATGACACAATCTTCTTTCTAACACCATGCAATCTGACCACATCTCTGATGAACACCTATGCCATATCGCTAGTGTAATATGTAGTCTTCACTTTAATGAAGTGTGCAACCTTTGTCAACTTGTCCATAGCGACCATGATGGAATCCTATTGTCTAGATGTCTTGGGAAAAACTGTGATTAAATACATGGAAATGACCTCCCATTTCCACTCTCAAATCACAATCGACTATAGTAGTCCACCCAGATGCCTAGATTCTACCTTAACAAACTGACAATCCAGACACTTAGCTACAAACTTTGAAACATCCTTCTTTATATTAAGTTAATAATAGAACCTCTTCACTACAGTCAATGTATTTTTATATCCTGGGTGACCCAAATATGGTTTCACATGAAACTGTTGATCAGCGGTTGTCATTGATGTCAACCCAAGCAGCACCAGGGGCTAACCAAATATTGCATGGGAATTTTGACCTACCAATTAATATTCTCTGGGTCAATAATTCTTTTTATGGTTTCTACTTTTCGAGATGTTTCCGTTGATATATGGCATGCCATGTAATTCTTCATGGTTTGAGAGATATTCATGTTTGAAGTTTGTACCCCCAGTTACTGGGCTAAAACCCCATGGGGTTGGGGCATGGGTCATTGAAAAGTAATAATTAATATTTTTTAAGATCCTAAAATCCCTCCCACATTCACTTGTTGAAGCCTCTCTCAACCTAAGCATTTATATAAATTGTGATCCTCATTTCCTCCTTATGCAAGGGATTTCACCATTTGAAATAGGTCATCGTGGAGTTTTCACTCTAACTTTTTTCCCTACGAATGTTCAGAAGCTGAAATTTCTATGAGGTGAAGCTAAAATCCCAAGGAAGCTTCTATAAAAATTTGAGATCAAGGTGTGCAATATTTTTGGAGATATGATCTGTGGAAGTCAGGGTTTTTGTAGGCTCCTGAAATTCATCTCAAAGAAGTGACCTTGGTAAAATATTCATAAATCTCTCTCTGAGTATCAGATTAGAATTCCATAAAAAATGGTAGATATTGCACAGGCTGTAGTTTTCACTCTATCAATTTCAGGACCAAATGAAGAAACAATGAGACGTGGAGCACCATACAAGTGCACTCTGCTGAAACAGTCCATAATTAGGGCATTGTGAGAGATTGGGTATAAATCTCTCTTGAAGAATCCAAATTGGGTCAGAACTGTGGCATTGGAAAGATGACTCAGAGGAATACTACAAGACCAAAAATAAGATATTGAGGATTTGAAATAATAGAGATACACCAGATACAATATCGAGCTCCTAGATGGCATAGAAAAAGCTAGATCATGTGTTGTCAAGGGTTGCAAAGGACCAGACTTTCTAGGGTAGCAAAGCAAAGAAAGGTGCAGCAGAGGGTAGCATGAAAAGAGCATCAACCAAGGTGCATAACATCAGCAAGAAGTTCATCCTATGAAGTCTTCAAGTGGGCAACACTGCATACAATCATTGTAAAGGTATCATTGTACTAAGTCATTGTACATACATTATTGTAAAAATTGTACTAGTGTCTATCTGCCAAGGGTTGAAGAGGCAGTGTTGGGAGGTCTAGGATCATCATTAGGTGGTTGTGTCAAAGTTGGGGTTATGGTCTAGTATATATTCTTCTTCTACATCATTCTATATCATTGTAAAGTGGACCATTTTCCATGGTACAAGAGTCCATTCTTATTTTATTCTTCTATAGGGTGGTAGGGTGGTGCTAGGGTGAGTTGTAGCTCATTGGGTGTTGGGGCTTCCATTCAATTGACTACTGAAGAATCTCGGGCATTGGAGCATCCATCTAGTGGGAGCTGGAGAAGAATTCTTTTCTAGATTCTAGGAAGTTGGAGCTTTATTTTCAATTGGAGTTGAATATTAAAGAATTATTAGAAAAGCATTAGGTGGTTTTTGTCCCGGAGTGGGTTTCCACCTTAAAAACTATGTGCATTTGTGTTCCTCTTTTTTGCTGCTATCATTGTACAAGCACTGATAATAATTAAAGATTAACTAATGCTCTAATTGAAAGGAATACTAATTCACCCCCCCCCCCCCCCCTTTCAGTATTTCCAACAATTGGTATCAGAGCTTGGTTCCTTCAATAGCAGTTTAACAGCTGGAAGGAGGTCATGGAGCATACCAAGAATGGTGTAACTCTATTCAATGAAAATAATTATGCACTCTGGAAAGGAAGAATGGAGGTATATCTCTTGGTGCAAGGTTACAAAGTATGGGACACTGTTCAAAATGGATTTACATCAACTACGGATGAACTAGGTAAGAAGAATTTGGTAAATGATGCAAAAGAAAAGAATATTATTATCAGTGGACTTATTGAATCTGCTTATCATAAGGTGTTGGGTTGTAAAACTGCTAAAAATGTATGGGAAAAGCTTGAGAATATATATGCAGGTGACTCAAATGTCAAAGAAGAAAAGTTTCAAATCTATATAGCAAAGTTTGAGCAACTCATAATGAAAGAAGATTGCAACATTGCTGCATACTTCCAATAACCAATACTCTGGAAGGATTGGGAGAGCCAGTTGACGAGAAGACTATTATATGGAAGATTCTTGGAATGTTACCAGGGATATTCAAGCCAAAGGTATCGGTCTTAGAATACAGTGCAAATATGGACAAACTCAGCAAAAAAGAATTACATGGAGTTCTCATAGCATATGAAATGAGACTTGAAGAAGAAGAGGGTACTTAGCATCTAGAAACTGCATTCATTGCATCTAAGAAAACCAATAAGGATAAACAACCTTCAATCAAAAAGACATGCAAGTGTGAAGAAAAGGGAGATGATGAAGAAGGTCTTTCAGATGAAGAATATGCTTACTCCACGAGAAAACTAAAAATTGGTAAGGGAAAATTCAAAGGTAAACTTCCATTGATATGTTTCAGCTATAATGAGGTTGGGAATTTTGCAGCAAAATTTCCAAACAGAAGTAATGGAAATCAAAAGGAAAGAAAGGCTTTAAGAAATTCAACAAGCAAGGATCCAAAAGGAACTTTCTCTCTAAAGAAGATAGCTCATCATCCGATGAAGACAATGACAGTGAAGAAGAAGCCAAGGAGAGAGTATTGTTTATGGCCAAGCACAATAAACCCAAGCACAATAAACAAGAGGTATCAAACAACGAAGAAGAAGGATGGACCATAGAAGAATTTTATGAGGAAGCAATCAAGCTTATAAAAGATCTCAAGGCGGAGAATATCCGTTCCAATACTCTTGAAGAACAAGTTCAAGGTCTCAAAATTGAAGTTGAAGAACACAAATGCATTGAAGAGTCACTTCGAAAGAAGTTGGAAGAAAGCAACCAAGAAAGGGAAGAATTAGAAGCCAAAGTAGTCTCGCTGCGTGAGGAAGTGAAGAAAGGAAAAACTATCCAAAACTATGCCAACAACTCAAGGGCATTGGAAGAACTCATCAACAATCAACGATCTTACAATGAAAAAACTAGCATCAGTTACAAAGAAGAAGAAGCAGGACCTTCTACAACAAAATACAATGAACCTATGAGATCTGACATGCATGTAGACTTCATTGGACAAGATTCGCAAGAACAACCTTGGAAGACAATTCCTCGACGAAAATTTCCATCCAAGTACCAACATATTTTTTATGGCTACTGTTATTCATGTGGAAAATTTGGTCATAAAGCTGTAGAATGTCGCACGTACCCTAGGAATGAATACAATTCCAGGAGATCTGTCAAATATGAACCTCCCAGGGCTCAGTGAAACATCAATAGATTTGAACATTTAAGAAATAATATTGAATGTTACAAATGTCGAAACTTTGGACACATAGCCAAAGACTGCATACTTGAAAATCCTCCAGAAGAATCTTCGAAGCCACAGAATGAATGAACATGGAAGAAGAAGAAGAATGATAATTGTGCTCTTGCTTTCAAGGCTCAAAAGAACAAAGATGTGTGGTATGTTTATAGCAGTTGCTCAACACATATGACTACAGATAGAAGTAAATTTGTATCTCTGAAAGAGAAGAAGGATGGAACTGTGTCCTTTGGAAATGATGGATCTTCAAATGTTATAGGATCAGGTACTGTCACTCTTGGAAGCAAAGATGCTCTAGCCAAGAATTTTCTATTGGTTGAAAATATGAATCACAATCTATTTAGTGTTGGAAAAATGTGTGATCAAGGACACACAATACTATTCAACTCCACGAAATGTGAAATCAGGAAAGGCGTGTATGGTGAAATTGTGGCTATAGCAAGTCGAGCTCCAAACGACATATATGTTTTGGATGAAGCAACTAAAGCATGTCTAATAGGTAAAGAGGATGATACAATAATTGGTAGCAATGGTGATCGACTAAGTAAGAATTTTGCTACAAAGTTGCAAAGTGATTTTGAGATGTCTTTACTTGGTGAGCTGACATACTTCTTAGGGCTTCAAATATCTCAGCAAGTGAAAGGAATATTTATATGTCAAGCCAAGTACATCAAGGAAATGCTCAAGAAATTTAAAATGGAAGATTTCAAACCCATACTTATTCCAATGGTAACAGGTTGCAAATTGAGCATAGATGACTCATCTAAGGATGTGGATCAAAGGTTGTACAGATCTATGATTAGTAGTCTTCTATATGTAACAGCCTCCCGACCAGATGTTATGCAAGCAGTTGGACAAGTAGCAATACTTCAAGCAGCACCAAAAGAATCACATATTAAATATTCACCAGCATTGGAATATCTTCGCCAGAAGCTTCAGATTCTCCCAAGTTCTCATTAGATTTTCCTTTTTCAGAATATAAAGGGGGAGTGGAAGTAGATTACAGGTCTACAGGATGGTTGTGTGTCAGGGGGAGTGGAAGTGTGTACAGGTCCGCAGGATGGTTGTGTTTCAGGGGGAGTTACCCTTTGCCATTGATGTCAAAGGGGGAGAAAATGTTGTAGGAAGAGGTGTCATGATCACAGGGGGAGTACTTGTGTTGCCATCAATGCCAAAGGGGGAGATTGTTGATCAACGGTTGTCATTGATGTCAACCCAAGCAACACCAGGGGCTAACCAAATATTGCATGGGAATTTTGACCTACCAAATTAATATAATCTGGGTGAAAAATGCTTTTTATGGTTTCTACTTGTCGATATGTTTTCGTTGATATATGGTACGCCATGTAATTCTTCACGGTTTGAGAGATATTCATGTTTGAAGTTTGTACCCCCAGTTACTGGGCTAAAACCCCATGGGGTTGGGGCATGGGTCATTGAAAAGACACAATTAATATTTTTTAAGCTCCTAAAATCCATCCCACGTTCACTTGTTGAAGCCCCTCTCAACCTAAGAATTTATATAAATTGTGATCCTCATTTCCTCCTTATGCAAGGGATTTCGCCATCTGAAACAGGTCATCGTGGAATTTTCTCTCTAAAATTTTTTCTACAAAGGTTCAGATGCTGAAATTGTTATGAGGCGAAGCCGAAATCCTGAGGAAGCTTTTGTAGAAATTTCAGATCAAGGTGCGTAATATTTTTGGAGATATGATCTGTGGAAGTCAGGGTTTTTGCAGGCTCCTGAAATTCATCTCAAAGAAGTGACCTTGGTAAATCGTCATAACTCTCTCTCTGAGTATCAGATTGGAACTCCATAAAAAGTGGCAGATAGTGCACAGTCTGTAGTTTTTTCTCTATCAATTTCAAAGCTAAATGAAGAAACAATGACACGTGGAACTCCGTACAAGTGCGCTCTGCCAAAACAGTCCATAATTAGGGCATTGTGAGAAATTGGGTATAACTCTCTCTTGAAGAATCCAAATTGGATCAGACATGTGGCATTGGAAAGAAAAATCATAGGAATACTACAGGACCAAAAATCAGATATTGAGGATCTGAAATAACATAGATACGCCAGATTCAATATCGAGCTCCTAGAAGGCAAAGAAAAAGCTAGATCGTGTGTTTTCAAGGGTTGCAAAGGACCATACTTTCTAGGGCAGCAAAGAAAATCAAGGTGCAACAGAGGGTAGCACGAAGAGAGCATCAACCAAGGTGCATAACAATGGCAAGAAATTCATCCTATGAAGTCTTCAACTGGGAAACACTGCATACAATCATTGTAAAGGTATCATTGTACTAAGTCATTGTAACTACATTATTGTAAAAATTGTACTAGTGTCTACCTGCCAAGGGTTGAAGGGGCAGTGTTGGGAGGTCTAGGATCATCATTAGGTGGTTGTGTCAAAGTTGGGATTATGGTCTAGTATATATTCTTCTTCTACATCATTCTATATCATTGTAAAGTGGACCATTTTCCCTGGTACGGGAGTCCATTCTTATTTTATTCTTCTATAGGGTGGTAGGGTGGTGCTAGGGTGATTTGTAGCTCATTGGGTGTTGGGGCATCCATTCTGTTGACTACTGAAGAATCTCTGGCATTGGAGCATCCATCCAGTAGGAGCTGGAGAAGAATGCCTTTCTAGATTCTAGGAAGTTGGAGCTTTATTTTCAATTGGAGTTGAATATTAAAGAAATATTAGAAAAGCATTAGGTGGTTTTTGTCCCGGAGTGGGTTTCCACCTTAACAACTGTGTGCATTTGTGTTCCTCTTGTTTGCTGCTATCATTGTACAAACACTGATAATAATTCAAGATTAACTAATGCTATAATTGAAAGGAATACTGATTCACCCCCCCCTCTCTGTATTTCCAACAGAAACTCCCTCAAGATCACCTTTTTGAGCTCATTGTTGTCTGACACATATATATTGTCTCTAAATCTGACTAATCCATATGTCGTGAGATGATATCCCACATCCTGTAAACCTGCACTTGTACCTATACATGTACCTATACCACTACTTGTACATGTACTTGTACTCTACTACAACCTGTGCACAATATCCATATACCTGTCATCCTGCTAACTTACTTGCAAGATCGTATCATGTAAATATGTCCCATAGGAGCTCATAACTGCTATGTGATTGAATTGTACCCACCTATTAAGATCATCTACGACCTTGTTCTATTTTCCCTTGATGTAGCTGATCTCGAAGCCAAACTCACTGATCGTGGCCAACCATTAAGCTTGCATGGCGTTAGATTAGGTTGGTTAAATGAGTATCTAAGCCTAATGTGATCACTCATAAGTACAAACCTCCTACCAAGAAGATAGTGCCTCCACATCTTCAATGCATGCATGATTGCTGCTAGCTCAAGATCATGTGTTGGGTATTTCTGCTCGTGCTCGTTTAGTTTTCATGATTCATAGCATACCACCTATCCATCCTACATAAGGACCCCACCAAGTCCTCTCTTGCAAGCATCTATACATACAACAAACTCCTTGTCTGGATCTGCAATATTTAACACCGGAGCATGTGTCAACAACTATTTAAGATGATCAAAACTAGCCTCACACTCCTCTGTCCAGTCAAACTTCTTACCTTTCCTCTACAATGATGTAATAGGATAAGAAATCTATGAGAATTTCTTAATGAACCTCCTGTAATAACCTACCAACCCATGAAGGATCTCACCTCATCTAAATTTCTAGGAGCTACCCACTCCATGATGGCCCTTATCTTTTTTGGATCTAGTGCAATGCCCTCCTTGGAGAGAACTGTCCCAAATAATGTACCTCGGCCTGGAAGAAACTACATTTGTTGAGCTTAGCATACAACTGAAGCTCTCTCAAAAATCTCAACATTGCTTCCAAATGCTCGACATGTTCTTCCTCATTTTTAGAATATAGCAATATGTCATCAAGGACACAACACACTATTTATCAAACACATAAATGTAGCCGGGGCATTAGTCAAACTGAATGGAACTACAACAAACGGGTAATGCCCATACCGGGTCTCGAATGTGGTATTGTAGATGTCCTCTTCTTTGATGCGTACCTGACGGTATCCCGATCTAAAGTCAATCTTAGAGAACAATGTTTCTCCCTTCAATTGATCAAATAAGTCATCAATCGTAGGAAACATATACCTATTCTCGATGGTCACTTTTTTCAACTGCCTATAGTCAATTCACAATCTGAGAGTGCTATCCTTCTTCTTCACAAACAATACCGTTGCGCCCCATGACGATACACTTGGCCTAATGTAATGTTTGTCAAGCATATCTTTCAACTGCAACTTTATTTCTACTAACTCAGGCGTGCTCATCTTGTAAGGTGATTTTGATGTTGGAGCTTCCCCTAGTACCAAATCACTAAAAAATTCTACCTCCCTGTGAGGTGGAAACTTTGGAATCTCTGTAGGAAATACATCCTAAAATTGTTGTAGAACTGGGTATCTGCTCAAAACATTTGCATCGTCAACTTACTTACATTTGTCACTATAAATATGTACTGTGAAAAACACACACCCTTTCTTGCGACTACGCTTGGCCTGCATGGTTGTCACCATCCTAACTGATGTGGCTTTCTTATTTCCCTGTAAGACTCTTGGTTCCCCATTGTCATCCAAGCACTCAATGGCTTTGTCGTAACAATCCACCTTGGTCTTCTGAAGGTATAGCCAGTCCATACCCAATAGCATATTGTATGACCCTGATGGAAATATGTTCAAGTGTGTTGTTGTAGGCATGCAATCCAACTCAAATGAAGAAGCTCTTACCCAATGGTGAACGCTTTTCTTTGTACATGTAGCCAACTATACTAACAAAGATTCTGCATGCATTTCTTTATTTAAGCCACACTTATGCACCATTTCAGGGCTAATATAGCTATAATTAGATCGAGGGTGAATCAAAATAGAAATAACTTGATCACATATATTACCGTCCATATCAATGATATAAGTGCGATGCTCTGCATGTCTGTTTTCCACGACTTCATAAATACGAGGAATGCTTTGCCCAACATCCCCAATATTCTACGCCTCCTGTGCATTGTATATCTTAGGCCTACCACCCTGATTCTATGGACAGTCTCTCCTAAGGTGTTCCTCACCACATTTCCAACACTCCAACCATACAATACCATTACCTCTATGTTGTTGTTGTAACCCATGTCCCTATCTAGATGCATTAAGCTTCTTTTGAGGTGCCACATTTTCTTTCTCCTTTGCATTTTGAGGCCTTTCTCTTTTCAGCTACCATTTATCTTTACCTTTTCCTTTCCATTTCCATCCTTGCTTAGATTCATTCTTATGCTTTGACTGTTCATGGCAAGGCTTCAATTTACCAATGACTTCCTCAAGTGATTGAGGCTCATCATACTCAATCCAATCTCTAAATGATAATGGAAAACCACTTACAAATCATTGAACTTTAACATTCTCATCTTTAATATATGGTACATACCTCAATATCTCTAGGAACTTGGTCGTGTACTCTTCATCTGTCATTGACCCCATATTTAGCTCATAATATTCTTTGGCCTTACTATTGTAATAAATTTCTAACAAGTACTTCTTTCAGAAAATCCTCTTCAACTCATGCCAACTCAAGTCCTATGTCCTGATGTCTCTGACCCACTTCACATCTTCCCACTAAATTTCTGTGTTACCTTTCAGGATGAAGATAAAATTATTGCCTTCATATTATCAGTGTACCCATGCAACTCAAATAATTCTTTCATCTCAGGTATCCAAGCCTTTACATCTTATGGTTTCTTCAAGTCCCCATCAAAAGTAGGTGGCTTTGTTTTCTTAAATTCATTAAGCAAGTATCCCCCATCACTCCTCCTATAAGGATGATAACAATGAAAATCATGATGTCTATCCAAACCAAAACTAGAATAGTACATGTACTCATCACCCCTCCCATTCAGAGTGTCCAACAGCCTGCCATATCTCACTATGTCAGCTCTTTCCAACCTGTGTCTACTAGGAGAGCTACTGCCATATACCCCATTATTTTTTTCATCCTATCCATGGCTGATCCGAAGTGGCCCTTGCCACTACAATTCTGACAAGCTCTAAATAAGTATTGTATTAGCGTCTGCTTGTTTCTCTTGTGCATTTATTATTATGTCATTGTATACCTTACAACTCCTTATTTCTTCCTTCAAGCTTCTTAATGTGTCTGCCAAATTAGAAGAGAGCCCACCACACTAATCATATGATTCATAGGGAGAGTCTTTGTAGTCTACCATATTTTTATTCATTTTTATCTTTCTCCTTCAAGGTATAATATGTCAGCTAAACCAAATCATAATAAACCAGCATACCTTAGTATAATTTGGGGATGATACCTCATCTATAAGATCATCCAAATCAACATGATACATGTATAGATATAATCATATCAGCATATGGACATATAAAACATAGACGTATCAACATGTAAACATAATTCTAGTTAGAGTCCAGTCGTCAATGCATGACCACATCACTACACATACCATGACCGCATGCATGGCAACATCCATCGTACCAATGCACATGGAAAATACCCAAGCATAGACACAAAAAACTCACAAGAATAAACAAAGAAAATACACAAGAATAAACATCATGAAATCAAGCATAAACGAATAATACCTGTGTTGAAATGGCACCCAAAGGGTGCTTCTAATTTTATTTTCCCTTTATTAAATTGGAAGAGAAATTGTGATTTCATCTCATGAAAACTTGTATTAGTTAACTGAGTCAGAAATACTTAGTTAGCTTAGGAAATTCAATTTTAGGTTCAGAGAGGAGGCATGTAGAGTTATACCATGATTTTAGGTGTTCCAGTTATAGTTAATAGTGAGTTGAAATTAGCTAACTTAATTAATTGAGTTAAAATCAGTTTAACTAGTTCTAAGTGAGAGATGAGCTAGTGATAGGTTTGGTGAATTAAATGTGATTTAATTCATGAGAAGTGATCAATTAGTTAACTGATAATTTTCTATAAATATTTTTTTCATGTTAGTTCTAATGAAGGCCTAGTTGAGATTAAGGTTAAAGGGAAGATAACTATCAATTTTATAATTAGAAAATTGTACAGATCATGTATGAGGTCATCTGGAAGCCTTGGATGAATTGTGCAATCAATTATTCGGAATTTCCTATTTAATAGGGCCACAATTCCTCCAAGAATGCATGATCAAGGCAGGCCAGACACAGGTTTAGAATTGGTTAAGTATTTTACTAATTTTTTCTAGATTAGAGTGAGACACTCAGTAAAGTGCAGAGGTTTCTTAGTGAGAGAAAAGCATTGTATTGTTTCATGGTCAAGACTTTATACAATATATAGATAACAAGGTTTTGAGAAGTTTCTTTCCCCAGATATATATTGTGTTTTGTGATTGATTATTTCTTTCTCTTACTTATTATGTGATTGTGCGATCGAACTTGGTTTTCGCAAATTGTAGAAGGATTCAAGATTTTGTTTTAGTACATTACACGATCAGATTGAATCCTTTTAGATATGTTTTCTACAACCTGTGACAACATGTAACCACATGTGGCCAAACATACATGGGAATTACATGTAACAACATACAACAACATGTATAAACAACATGTAACTAGTCGTATACTCATGACGACACAGTGTAAAACAACTCCATCAACCTACACACGGTGACATCATTGCAACCACAACCAACAATGTGTTGATGAAAGAAGCACATACACCATAGGTATGTGAAACACATATGAAACCAACAAAAAAGAATTACCAACACATCGCATATACAGTCCAATGGGTGAACCATGTTTTGATACCACTCTGTAACACCCTCCTCCTATATCTACCAAAGTGATCGGCTAACCGCGATAAACATGTAACGAGAGGATACTATGATTAGATTAAACCTCCTAGGTGACCTTAAGGAAGTGGAACCAATGAAAACACATTACAAAGACCTTCCAAATAATCAAAAAGACTCCTAGGAACCATCCCTGCCATTTAGGTAACTAGCTCATGGTTCCCACTGAGTTTTTAACCCACTTAACCCCCAGACACTCCCACAATATGGTCATGACCGTGTTTGGGAGGCTATGGATGCATGCACAAGCATACGTGCCTGCATCCAATGACTAAATTTCCCAGACCTGTGCTTGTGTCTATGATATTTAAGGGACTTTTCCAGGCTCAGATTCCAAGCCACTGCCCATAACTCAATGACAAGTTCAGAAATGAAATTAAATAGTGAAAAAATGATGTATTTGCAAAAAACATGACAAGACCTAAGCTAAACCCCTACTAGCCATGATAGGAATTTCTTCAAACATATCACAAATATGTAATATATAGGTGTAAACAATAGATATGAACATAGGGGTCTGATACTTATATGAGAATCGCTAAAAGTATTGTTCCCTTACATCATTAGCTCTAGTATCATCTATTAGGTCATAGATACATTGTTTATTCATTTAAAAATAAACACATGAGGAGAGTCATACATCACCACTATTAGAATACATGCTCATAACCAACAATACAACAAAAAAAATATCATGGATACATCAACCATAGGATCCACATATAAACCAATACACTTACACATCAAATTCCAAGGAAATGAACTTCTCATTAATGAATGCAAAAACCAATTGGGGATGAGACTACCATGTTGCACCCTACCACAGATTGGCTAAGCCAAATATCTTTTCATCCGATCACCCTCATGCCATATTCCAAGCATGAATTTGGGACTCATAACCAACCAAAAAAAGAACCAAAAAATGATGGATGTTACCGTAGTTCTCCACCTACACCGTAAAGAAATTTATTGCCTCCTAGTTTCTCAGGCTTTATTGTAATCCATAGTCTGATCCAAGATCACTAGGTCCTACACCGAGACCCACTCTCCAAGATTTATCGTATATCCCATCCCAAGACTACTAGGCCCAATGGAGAGAAATCCACCTATTGGCTTTAACATATATCCCAACATTCACCGACAAGGATTCCTAGACCCACGAAGGCACATAATCATGGCTTTACCGCAACCCACAATATGGCTCAAGGGTTACTAGGTCAGTGGATTTACCGTGATCCTCAGTCTGGTTCAGGGACAACTAGGCCATATATTTTTCACTTTGGAGATCCACCTCACTCAACTTCGAATCCATTTCGTAATCCAGATCAACCAAAGCATGAGAACCCATCTCATCAAGGCTATTTGAAAATGGCAAGGCTAGGTTGAAAACACTGTCACACCTTGAAAAACCCATGCCATTACATAAAAGAACCACATGAAATACCATGCATGAAAAATATAGAAAGGAAATCACACATGCAAATCAATACATGTAAGGAATCATGTTGTAGCTGCTTGATCCTCCTCTTCCTTGGTTGTGTAGAAAATCTAACCAATAATATTAAATCCGATCTTGTGATGTGCTAAAACAAGATATTGAATCCTTCTAAAATATTTGGGAATACAAAAAATGATATCTCAATCACATGCAAGTAAGAGAAACAAGTAAATGAATCACACAACATAATATGTTCCGGGCGAAAGCAACTGCTCAAAACCCCTCTATCTATATTATGTATCAAGTCAAGGAATCTTGAAACAATACAATGCTTAATCTCTCATGATATTCTCCAACACACTACCAACTATCTCACTCTTATCCTACTCAAAACTGGCTTACAATGATTTGCATGTCTTCAAATCATTATGTTGGTTTTACTGATGGCACTTGCTGTAACAGACGTAACCTATCTTCTATAGTCTGGGCACTCTTTGCTCCTCATGGTGAGTTGATTAATTTATAAAGTATTTGTTTGGGTCAAACAACTAACAATATTTCTAAGTATAGTGTGGTGATTGAACGATTATCGGATTCCATTGATCTTGGGATTAGAGATTTGGTTGTTAAGTTAAACTCACAACTTGTTGTGTTACAATTGAAAGGGCATTATTTTGTGCGCAATCCTCAAATTTTTCATATGTATTTACGTGTTATATTATTGGAAAGACATTTTGATTTTATCACATATCAACATATTCCAATACGTTTAAATACATTAACAGATACATTATCAAATCATGTATTAGATATAAATTTGCACAATGTGTAAAATTAAGACATCATCATGATACACAAGTAGCAGTAGAAACATCTATATATATATATATATATATATATATATCGGTTTGTATGTGTGTTACATCTAAAAGCTCAAAAAGATATGTGTTTTGTTACAAAAATGGCTCTTCGAGCCTACATCAGTACAAAAATGTAAAAATAGGGATACTATCCGCCCACACGGTGCTCATGGTAGCAGGTGACAGCTCGAATTACTCACCATAGTAATCGATGCAATCTTCCTGGAACTCTGACTACATGTCTCTAGAGGCGCAGTGGAATCTCATCGAATGTAGCATACTCTGGAATTCCTCTCGTGAGAACAACCAAGTTCCGCTCCAACTCAGCTAATGTATCTGCTCCCTCCTCATAAGAAGCATCCTCTGCTGGATGGGCTACCCTTTGTGCAATCGGTGACATGCCTAGAGGTCTTTGAGGATAAATATCTGTAAACACATCATAATTTTACATTTCAGAACATGTAACAAAAAACATTTAAAAATTAAAAAATGTTAAAAAAAAACAATTTTTACCTGCATCATTCCATTGTCTTCCTGGTGGGATCAAAAGATCCAGATCTCCTCTAAAGTCGATGCCAGCATATGCGTAGTCCTCAACTAGGATAAGCTGACGCTGCAGCCAACTGAAAAAGGCTATGGGGAAATTCATCTGTTGGCCCCCACCCTTTTGGGGCATAATGTCACACCATCTCAACAACCTTGGATCCCTCGAGGTTGGATCATGGATCTCTAGCCACTGATACTAGAATAGGGCTACTCTCTCTAGAAAGAAGGTCACCAAGATTTACCCGTGCCAAAATATTTTTAGTATCCATGTCTTGCACTTGGTTAGTTGGATCTTCATGTTAGCCAGCAACCCCTCACACCAGTTGAAAATTGTTGGGGCCAAGCAGTCCACCGCGTATTGGAACTGAGATTTCGTTGCCTCATGCAACACATGGGCTCCTGCCACTCTCGTCACCCAATGTGCTATTGTACGTAGGGGAAGCAATCTGATGGAAGAAATGTCTACCTTCCCACTCTCTATTTTCCATGCCCCAGGGTAGTATCTCTGGATGAGCATGTTGGTACTCTCACCCCCTGCGTGAGCTTCGAAGAATTGGATCCTCTCCCCTCTCTTGGATAGTCCAGTGATGAAATAGATGTCCATCACATATAGCTCTAACTCTTGGTCTGCGATGATAAATAATTGTCAGTCCACATCCCAGATACTGATTAAGTATTGGAGTAGCTCTAGTTTAGCCCTTAGACCAGATGTTTGGAAGAATTTAAACAACTCACAATTGCATAAAGCATTGACACAATTTTGGTGTTGCAAATCTTGGTGTTCTTCCTCCTCATAGCCTTGTTCTTTCCATTCAACCGGAATCTTTGACGAAATCACCTGCAAAACATGTCCAATTGGATTTTTAGGAGTTTTCATTGAATTTTTTTTTGAAACTAACAGTGGATTTGGGTGATTTTCTTGTTTTAAAATATTTCCACGGCCAACACATCTATCTGAAATAATTGGATGCTGGTGGCATGCTTCCATAATGGGCTAAATGCGACCAACGTGACCCCAATAGCTCGAAATCACGTTTGTCACAGGCGATTTTGAATTTTGAAATTATCCCCTGTAAACTCCCTAATTCTGAAAATAAATGGATTCAAATTGAAAAGGAGGCATAGAGCTCTTACTTGATGCTAACAGATCGAAGAATGGTGTCGTGGATCGGTTGCACCGCTGATTTGAAATTCGGATGGAAAATAGAAAAAATGTTCTTCTCAATACATTCGTCACTTTGCCTCCATGGGTTTGGGAAATATGTTTCCTCTCATCTGATGACCAATTTTGTCAACATGACCTATGATCCTATTTGAGTCAAATGTTTCCACACTCTGGAGTCATGTCGCTAATATGTTCAAGAGAATTCCTTTTCTCAAACATCCTCTCCTTACCTGACCTCCTCTATTACAATCTCGAATCACTCCTATCATCTTAAGATATTTGTTGTTTCGTGTCGATGATGTGGGAATCATCATGACCCGCCTTCGATGAATCATTTCTTGATGATTTCAGCTCATTATCCAGGAAGGTGATATAGGAACTTTCAGTACCTTGGAGCTTACATGCCTAAGTGGCAAGTTCTTCGTGTTCGACGATAGGTTCACATCATTGGTATTTGATCGAATGATTCTGCAAGTGTTCGACTTCAACACATTTATTCACAATTGTAGATTGTGATGTTGTACCTTGAGGTCCATCATCATTATTGGTGGTATCTCTCGTGCCTGTTAACGGTTCTCATCATTGACCGATAATCAGGTGTTTTGTACCATGTTCGACACCAAAACGTTTATTCGCATGGCTAGATTCTACATTGGGTTGATTGAGATCGCGGTGAAGACCCTGGGTCACATCTGATTTTTGGTCCAAGCTACGAGGAGTTATCAAGTATTCATGATTGTATACATATCATATCTATACGGATGGTTGCGTCCATACCGCAGATCCATTTCTATGATCTCTTTTAGATAGATGGTTGTGACCATACCGTGGGTTCATGTGTCATTTGATTCCTAGTGAAACATTTTGTGGTTAGGCATATTCATACCAGATATTTAATATATTGTAATATGTTTTATTTGGCAGGTTTTCCGAAGGTGGTCTGCATTCTTTTTCTTGGTTCATAAATCATTTCAGCCATCACTCCATGTTCTGCCTTCATGCTTTAGGGGGCATCTATTAGACAGTCATTTTTCACCATGCTCATTTTCCTATCCCTGATGCTGAAATGCCCCATGACAGATTCTGTGCAATTTTTTTGTCATCAAGAAATATGTGAAAATGTCCCCTTGAAGATCCAAAGAAGACTTCCTTGAAATATTACTAAAGAAACTTGGTCAATGCTCTTCTTGGTGCCATGATAGTGCTGATGTCATTTTCACAATTATGGCCCAGTGCTGTCAGCACCCTAATTTATTGGAAAACCATGTTGATCCCTTTTCTGGCAGTGCTCCCTCAAATGGAGGAGAAGCTTCAAACTCTTGAAGCTCAAGGGCGGCGAGTTGGTTGTTGAACAGAAATGATAAGGTCAAGCTCTCTCTTTTTAGATCCTTGATCTCATCCATGGGGGACCATCCCTTATAAAGTGGGCCTTCCTCCTCCTTCATGGGCTCCTAACCTCCTCTCCCTTGCTATAAATTCATATCCCTCATTCCCCCAAGTTTAGATGTTGGTTGATCATTGTCAGACTCATCTGAACTCTCATTCCTTTGCATGCTAGCATAGTGATTAAGGCTAAGTGATCGGGAGAAGGAATTATTTTGAGCTAGGTGAAGGACTTAGATTTTCACCTAAGGATGCCTCCAACATCAAGGCCTGGTTGTAAGCTCTCCTTTTGTAATTTATCAATAATAACATTTGATGTTTGTTTTCTATATTTATCTACTCGTTCATGCAAGTATTTTGGTACTCCTTGATCTGCTAGATAGCTATTGTTTACGTTTATTATGTATTGTATCACATTTGATATTGTCTCTTGATCATCCGCATGTATTCACGTGCCATTAGTAGCAAGAAGTAGGCCTACGAGGATTGTGGATCGAGGTCACCATCAACGGATCCATGTATAGCGATTGGAAAAGGGTATTATGTCTCTTTCCTCATTGCATTTTGAAAAATTATTTAAGAAAAAATTTCATTAGAAAGAATATCATGTTGCTAGACCCACTCTAGGGCTAGAGAGATCACCTCTATATGCAGAGGGGATTTTTCTTGACAACACCAGCACCTTTGGTTGTTAAACCACTTGCGTCATGACATGCTAGTTAATATGTCTTTTTTTCTTGCAAAACCCCTAGAGCATATGGCCTTATCAGTACAAAAATCAAACTAGCCATTGGAATCCATGTCCCACCATTTACTCATTAAAATTTTGGTGGTTAGTGTGATGAAAAGGGAAGGGAGAACTTGGGATGAACTAGTTGGAAGACCATTGCATGTTGATGGTGCTACCTCTCCAGAGGATGACCTAGTAGCTGCAACTCCACCGCATCACCTCCCAGCTATAGAAATTCCCATAGAACCTTTCCATATGGAAAAAGATCCACCTAGAGTTCAAAATACGAGGATTTATAAGGATTCTGCTGCTAATTCCCCACAAAAAGGAGATGAAAAAGATGATGATGATGAAGTAGAAATATTGGGGAGTAAACCTACCACCAGAAGATTAAGAGGATACAAGAAGAGCCCGACAGTGGTGCTAAAAGCTAATAAGAGGAGGACAAAGTGAGGTCATGTTGTTTCACTTCATGAAACCATCCCTGTTGTTACAATAGAAACATCAGAAGAGGTTTCAACTAATGCTACACAAGAGCATCCACAAGAAGTATTGATGGAAGAAGGAGTCATGGAGCAAGGATGCATGCAACAAGGATTCATGGAACAAGGATCCAACCACCTTGTTGACATAGAAGAACAAGTTGAGAAGGTTCACTCTGCTGATTCTAATAATGGGTACATACAAGGACTATCTGAATGGTACATATTAGAGGGCCTTACCTCAATTTCAATTTTTTATCGGGATGGTGAGGAGGACCAAGAAACTACACCAAAATTGAAAAAGAGCCATGTAAAAATAGTAAGTACCCATTCATATCTTCCTATATATATGTTGGCTTGAGGGGTCTTGACCCAAGTTTGGAGTTATCATGCAACCAAAAAAACCCTCCAACTACTGGCCCTTTTGGAAGTGACCTGCTTGTGCAGATAAAAGTCTCACCCGAAGCAGTATGGGGGGGGGGTGTTGGAACCAGGTTTCCACACCCTGAGGAAGCTTTTTATGTAGTGGCGCTAAGAAAACTTATAACAGATAATATAATAGATATGCACATGCACAGTCCACATATCAATCCTTCCACTGATTATCACAGAATACTTCAACATATTTGCGCACAGTAATCAAGTATACTTCAATCAGATCTATACATATAACATCAACTGATATTCATGCATATAAGAAATTAACCAGTAACACAAATAAATATGTGATACAGAACAAATATTAAAGAAAATAAAAGATAGTCAATACAACAATCACATAAGATTCCAGGTTTTCCAAAACTATGTTATTTGTTAAGAGATCTATCAATTCAGTACATTCAACCCTTTCGCGCACACAACCATCGGAGTTCGCACACAACCAGGACTTAGGTCTCTGCGCACACATCCAACAAGAGCCTTTCTACCCAAAATAACCTAGAATTAGATTAAAACACTAACTAAAACATCGCATGATTAGATATACTACTTTACTTGACTCGATCCTTACATATTTATACTATCTAGACACGCACATACCATGGTCTCAAACCATTGCTTGAGACTCATGGTTTTCCCTTTTAGACCCATTAAAATTATTAAGGGACTTTGACCCACCCCAAATCCCCTTTGACTCTTTGAGTGCAGCGTGTACAACAAAAATTATACAAAATTACCAAAAAATGCACCCAGGGGACCCTGCTCCAACAGGCCCCCAACACAAACTCGTGACTCATCCCCAGTCACTGCGGGGTGGTCTCGTTCATCTTTTATTTCAGTGCTTCAACATAGATTTGAAGTGACATGATGACTTTGATGCTCTGCACGGCAACACCATGTGCTTCATCAACCAATTTTGCTATCGTTGGCAACACCCAGGGCTTCCTCAGCCTAAAGATGCATCCTGGTTTCCAATAAGTTCTCTTGGTGGCACAGGTCTTCAATTTTTGTCTGAATTTCCTTTCCTTCATGCAATCTGGCAAGTTTCTGCATGGTTACCAAAGTGGGTGCCACCATCCTAATCTCAGTAAACTATTGTTACTTAACGTGAAGCTCATTTCTCAGCTGCTGGACCATCGGGTCATCTGGAAATATGTCCAAACGCCCATGGCTTCATCCAATAACTTTCCACACTCTATTACTACAGCTGCCATACTGTTTTTGGCATCCTTTACCTCCGCTGTGCGTTGCACTCTAAACTTCGTAGGTTTCTTAGGTTGGAGCTTCATTTGCAGCTCAACGATCTGCTTCTAAAATTTCACCCGAACGGTTTGTATTTCTGTGCGCGACGCCTTTAGCGCATCATCCAAGCTCTCTAATTTTGTTGTCAGTGTGATTGATGCAGGGACAGTGACCAATAGCAAGTCACCACATACTTGGTCAATCATAGCCTCTAAAGTAGCGTGCTGATCCTCAGTTGTGAGGCCTGCTTCTTCTGCTGCCTTTTTATTTGGTTGCAACACTGCTGCTTGCTATTGAGATTCATTTGCAACACATAAGGCACAATCCTCTCGTTATTGTAATTCATAGACAATCATGTTGTGGATTTTATGGAGCTTGCCGATAGGTAGCACTGCTAAGTCAATGCTAATTTATCCACATGCTCTGATGGTAGCGCGTAAAGTAGGTGACGCCATGTTGATGGCTGGTGCGGGGATTTGAAGCAGGAGGCTATCCCCAGAATATGGCAGCACTGTGGTGATGGGTTGCGTGTTGGAATTTGTCACGTTCGCTTGTAACTAGCTCACTTGTTTCATGCTCTCTTGGATCTGGATCACTTTCACTTTAAGCTTGGATACCCGACTGTAATCCCTCGAGCACAGATTTATATTGCACTTCCATGTCTGTCCAGATACCTTTGGTGGATATCTTGATTGTGTTCTCTATCTCAGTGAAATAATCCTTTGTGAGCCTGAGGTGATTTGTTTTGGCCAATTTAGATCGCTTTCTCTTCTTGTGCAGACCTCCCGCGACATGAGAATCGCGTTTAGTGCCTTTCGCGGTCTGCGTCTCAGGACCCACTATGCCTTCACCATTATTCTCTACTTATATTTCTTTCTCTAAATATATTGTTTCACCTGTTGTCGTTAGCTCAGGTTCATCTTCAGCATCTTTTGCTTTCTAGTGCATATCTTTTGTATTTCTTGGCTTGGTTGGAATTTTCAACACAGATGAAGAGGGACCCTCAGTGGTGCACAAATCTAACCAGGGAGGCGACCATTCTTTCGTTACGTGCACTAGGTCATCCTCAGTGACCAAGTATGGTAGTTCATACCATACACCCTTGAAAACACGGATATTTAGACTGTGAAATGTTGATTTGAAGTATTTTATTAACTTATATTGCTCATATAATGTAGACAATAGCCTTGGCTTTGACTGAATAGCTTGGAAGAGCGCAGATTCAAAAAGAACCCATAAAATCTTATTTTTAGTGACTCTGGCGGGTATCTTTGAGTTCCACAAGGTTGCGTAGCACGCAACTTCACACATGTCTGGCTTGATATCAGGGAACTGCATGTCTTGAGGTGTCTTCTAGCTGATAAGTGCAATTAGGAGAAACAACTAGGCATAGTAAAAATGTTTCCCTTCTTCCTGTGCCTCGCGCACATTCTTCAGGAATTATGTACACAGGTACTGAGCCCAGTTATATTGGACACCCTTCTCGCACTACCCAACTAAAGCAATGATATGGGTTGGGACTTCTTTCGGCTGACACTTCCTCATAATCTTGTAGGCGAGGATGAGGGTGCCAAATTGGACTGCAGGGTCACTGATTTTGCTGACAACAAAGTTGCAAGTGTTGCGCGATATCTTATAGTCTTTCTTGACTTTCTCAGAAACCATATTTTCCTATCCTTTTCCTCCGAAGGCTACCACAGGGTCTGCTCCCTGACCAGGAAGATTTGTGATGCGATGTATTAGATCGACATTAATCGGAATCTTCTCTCCGAGCCACAAAAAATCATCATGAATGAGCGTGAGAAGTTGTCGTACGCAAATGTCATTAATTGGGCTACACCCAAAGTGTGGAATCTGTAATAAGTTCAACAAGCCTAATTTGTGTCGGCCCAACACTCAATGCTTCGGCTCAACACGCACTACTCCACCGTCATAAGGAACATGTTCTAGGTACATACTGGGTGCGAGCTTTGGAAATTTCTCCTAATGTGTGAGGTCCCAGTCCTCCATTTTCAGCAGTATAATTTTGGCAAACATATCTCCCTTGATAGGTGCATTCTCAGGGAGTAGCAACATATTAATATACCACCGTAAATTATCCAAATCTTTGGGTACCTTCATAGAGGCTTTGCGCAGTGCGAAATATGCAGGTAATCGCGAGATGGGATCAACAATTTCTATAATATCCTCCTTCATTATAGTTTCTGGAAACTCTGCCATATGTTTCTTCTGGCACTCTGCAGCAGTGGAGTGCGGCTTTGGGATCTTCTCACGGGGTGACTTCTGGGACCTCGAGGACTATCCCTGCTTGGTTTACACTGGTGTAGGGGTCTTAGTAGCCTACACAATGATCTCTTCACCTTGCGTCGAAGAAGGGGTAGGATTGGTGGTAATCATTCTTGGCGGAATTAGGTGACCTAAACCTTGACGGCGCAACTCCTCCTCAAAAAGTGGATCAAGTCAAGACATAAGATTCAGACAATCTTAAGAAATCAGAGAGCACAACTCTCAAAAATAGCATAGAAAGAAAATGGAACTAATGCGACCCCTTCGATCATATTTATAGCTTAGGTGCATCTTAAACAATATTTTGTTCATTAATGTAGCCCCATAAATTCTAAAACAATTCCAAATTTGGCATAATCTCCTCATTAAATGAAATTTAGTTGCTCTTCCAAACAGTAAGAAGATTTTCTTGTCCAGATTTATTGTTCAAACGACTATATTTTGGCCCCTCTATGACCCAGTCAACCTTGTGCAGCTACTGCGCTCACATCACACCTATCTGCACATCCTCCATCCCTATTGTTAGCACTGCAAATTTTTCAAAAAATATTCGAAGTCTCGTCATCATTGTAAAACTCTATCTCTGATCCTCTTCCATATCCTAACTCATGGTGAAGAATCTTGGAGGATTAAATTGTATGAGTCTTTGTTACTTTGTAATAAAATTCCAAAGGAGTTCTGAGTCCAATACTCTGTTTCCGTTATAAGGTTGATATGGTAAAGTCTCTTCGAAATAGGTATTTTAACTACTTTTAGTGGTTGAAGTAATAGGTTTCCATCTGAAAAAGAGTCTTATTATTTCACCATCATTTCCTTTCCAAGGTCAGAGATAGAGTGTTAAGATCATGAATTCTTTTAAGAATAACAAAAGCATTAGTTGTTCTTTCCATGAAAGACAACTATAATTTTCAAAGCTATGTCTTTACAGAAAAGTAGTCTTTTTGAGAAGGGAAGTAATTTCTTGCAAATTTATACAAAAAAGCAGAGGAAATATTATTTAACTAAAGACATCATTTCTATTTGAATAGTAAGGAAAATGTTGAGTTATAAGGTGTTGCATATTCGAAGAGTATTCATTTTTCATTTGAGAGATGAATTAAAAGGTGATCATTTTTATGCTAAGGTTATGCCACTATATTGCTACTTACTAAAAGGTATAGGTGTCAAAACGTAGTATGAGTAGCAATAATGAAAATAGGTGATGGAGTTGGTGAAATAAGTGGCAGTGGTTTTAAATTATTCCTATGATTCGTGTCATCCTTGTTTACCGAGTCATATGGCATTTATAACTGAAACCAACAAATAAGTAATCCTAGAGAGTAGTTAAGAATTCTCTGAATCTTACGTTCAAACAAAGAGATATTTTAACATAACATTTTAGTGAAACTAAAGAGAATTTAAGGATTCTTTAATTAAACTTCAAGGAAGAAAACATAGAGATCAAAGGAGGCAGACAAAAGTAGGGTGCCAAGAAAGCATATCCTACTCTAAAATTTTTGTCCTATGATCAAAGAAACCATGAACATAATGAAAACTAAAGAAAAAAATACAAGAGTGGAAATACATCACCATCTAATAGAGCTCATGAATCCTAGGAATGTGCTTAATCCATTGATGCTCAATCCAAAGCAATCACAACACAACAAAGCCAATTTCTTCAAGAAACTCAAAGTCTATATCATATTAATCTCAGCAACCAACCAACATGTACAATGATGCCTCAATTCAGTATTAACTAGAAAGGAGTACCAAAACCCTAACTAGGTTTTTAGAAACCACTAATTACTCATAAATGTCATTTTTGTCCTTTGAGACCATGCAAGGCCCAAGGCACAAATATCAGAATTCATTAAATGCAAAAATATCTTCTCAACTAATTTTGCCAAAAAAAATGACATTGAGGCTCCCCAACAACTTCCAAAATATCTCCAAGTGTGTTTTGTTGAATTTTTTTCAAGGGTGCAACACTGAGGTTCAAGGGCGCAGTGCCAGCACTAGGAAAAATTGTTTGTTTGTAACCAAGATTTGGAGGCCTTCTAGGTGTCCAAATGAGCTCCATGATAGCTCATTGGAAAGCTTGTCCAATATAATTTTCCAAAATGCCTTTATTTTTCTGATTGGACGTAATTTACCTGATAAAAGACGCAATCTCCCAAGACTGCTCCGGGCACAGCGCCATCTCTGCAAATAGGGTAGAAAGGTGATGTTTTGCATGTTTTTGGCACTTTTGGAGTATTAGTTCTGCTCCAAATGATCTAAAATTTTGTTTGGGTGATGTCCTTGGTAATATGAACACAAAAATGTAAAGTTTTCCTTCATAGGTTGCCCCAAAAAAGAGCACATTGCTAGTGGCGTTGTGCCTTTGGCCCTCTTTCTGATTGCCAACTGTCAAAGTTTCAAAATTTTGCAAAAAGTGCTAAAAAGGGATTTTGCTTGTTAATAACTCCTCTAATCTACTTTGTCTCTTTTATTCTCATCTCTTGCTTTGGATCTTGTCTTTAATATTTCTTAGTTTGTGCCTTTAAACCTGATTTTCCTTCTATCCATGTTTTAAACCTCTAACATGATTTTCCTTTACTGTTTGCTTTATCCTTGATTGTGTTCGATCCTGGAATACTGATAAGATAATGATATTTTCTTCTGCATGGATTTAAACTCATCCTTTTCATCCTTATCACTTTTAATTTGCATGTCTCTTTGCCATGGTTAAATCATATCAGCAAAATCAGGTCTGAATATGTGCCCTCTGCAACCATTCCAGGTTCTCTTCTGACATCCTTAAACACTGTTTAGAAACCCAAGGGTGCTGATGTGAAATTGAGATGGAAATAGGGTAATGGAATGGAAGCCTCTGCAAGTGAATGGAAGGAGTGTATGAATGAAGGTCATGAAGGTATGGTCAGGCTTAGATGTAAGACCACCCTCAACAGTGTAATTTCCCTCCGTTTTGATTGATACTCTCTATAAGAAGATGAAAAGAGGTTGGACAGTGATTTCAAGCTTTGTAGCCTAGGGTTTCTTCTTAGTTTTTCCTTCCTTCAATTAAAAATTAGCAAAAATCTTGAAAGTGTGTTTAGGGCATCTATTTACCTCTTTTATGTGCTCAGAAGACCTTGGAGGAGACTTGAAAAGGGTTTGAGTTGATTTGAGTGTTTGCAGGGTGTAGGAGGCCCTCTTGGCCAAGGGCGCAATGCCTAAGCTGAGGGAGAAACACTTACTCCAGGCGCGCAACGCCTAAGGAAAAAATTTCCGTGGGTGTCAGGCAAGGGCACAACGCTTTGCCAAGTGTGCACCGCCACCTCCTAGGTGCATAGCACTTGTGTAAAATACATGGAAGAGAATTTCCAGGGGTGCAGTGCCACTTTCTAGGGGCACAACGCCACAAAATTTTCCCAATTTTGACATGAACAATAAAATTTTCTTATCTCCTTGAAACTTCTAATTCTCTGCAAGGCATCAATGATTGTTATGAAGTATGAAATGAGTTCTATAGGCATGTGGCATTTATTTTATCTATGCAACCCACTTCCTAATGTTTGCAAGTCTTTTTTCTCTCTTTCACTGATGTCCTTTAAGATTATTGTTTGTAGGTGACTTGAAAAGATGAAGTTGATCCTCTTCTTTTATTCCTTGAGGCATGATAGGTTGAGCTTGGAAACTTTTTAGAATTTTTACACATCTTAGTATCTCCAACCTAAGCTCAATTCATCCTTTGCTTTGCAAGTGATTGAAAACCATTTGAGGTGGCTCTTCCTTTTTTGATCCTTGATAGTTGATATGTTAATTTTGGCACCTTTGGGATTCAAACACAAAGTAACATCCTCAAAAATTTTCTACTATCATCATGGGGTTCAACTCATGATTTTCACCTTCCTTGGCCACTTCTGATTGCATGTGCCAGAAAATACTGACTTTGACCTTTCTTTTGCTCTTGAGGCATGACAAATTAAACTTTGAAAACCTTGGGATGTTTGCACACAACACCTTCACAATCCTTCCTTTGCTTTTATCATGGAGCCTAACTCATATTTTTACCTTCCGTATGCCATTTTTGCAATTGATTACTATGTTGGCACTCTGCTGGACTATCAGGTGCAAAACCCTAGTTTTCCTTAAGACCAAATTGCTCCCTTTCTTCTGGTGTGAGTTATCTTCTCTTAGGAACAGACCATATACCTTATCAATAACTTCTGCAATGGAAACTTCAACACTCTTGTAGAAGTGCCAAAGTTTTTCCATTACCTCATGTGCAGACTCTGAAACTAAATGATAGTCTTTTTTGGAAACTTTTTAGGTTTTTCTTGAATAACCATGTGTTGATATTCTATTACATCCGAGCCAGCTTTTAGCATAAGAATAACATTGTTTAAAACATCAATGATGACCTTACAATCTGTGAAACCCTAATGACCTAGTGGGAGGGTCCTTTGACTATGATCTTTGATTGAAAATTGGCTTGGAGGCTTCAAGTGAAAAACAAAGTATTTTTCAAAGTATTGTATTGAAGATCCAAAATCCAATGTACTTCATTTATCTAAAGAGCCTACAGAGATAGTTTTGAGACCATCAATGCTTGAGGAATCTGGGAAAAATTGGAAATATTTAGGCTATAGGAAACCCTAGAGGTAAAGTGGGGTTCATGGGCAGGGGGAAAATAAGCCAATTAAGTCATAGGTAGGGAAGGAGGTTGAAAATGATAGGTAAAAGCCCATAAGGAGTTTGTAGGAGTGACAGGGTGACAACGGAATGGAAAGATAATGAAAAAATGAAAAATTTTCCATAAGGATGATGAAGGCAGTGAGATTTATGAAACTCACAATTTTCAAGGAAGGTTGTTTTCATAAATATAAAACCAATATTTGGTCATCTACAGATAATGAAAAATACTAATGACTAACAGTGGCTCCACTTGGGGAGGGAAGTTCCTTTTAAGGAAGTGTCCAGAGCCTCAGAGTTAAAATCTCTGAGTTTTGAAGGTCAGTACCTTACTTTTACTTGGAAAATCCCTCTTCCTTCATTTGCTGATGTTCTCTTAAAGCTATGATCTCAAGAATATGAAAATACATGATTGCTTCAATATCAGTTCTACGTACCCATCATATTTTTGCCTAACATTTTTCTTCTTCCGGGTGCACTTGGATTGGAAAACCCTTGACATCATTTTTCTTTTGAAAGCATAAAAACTAACTACTTCTACCCTTATCACTTCCAAGGGTTCAGATTAGGCTGATGAAATATTTTATTCTCTACCTAGTCTACTTACCTGTCAAGATTAAGCTATTTGACATATTTTATTCTCTAACCTACTAACATGAAATTTAAAACATTATAAAACCAAGTTTAAGCAATCTAATTTGTCATGGGCTGTGGCATTTTGGACAAGCTGCACACAGAATTTATTTTTGTACAAGTGAAAACTAGAAACTTGAGGGTTGTGATTCAGAATTGGTTATGCATCCCTCTCATTTCTCTTTGGTTTAGATTTAAGATTTGGGAATCAACATATTTTCCTAATCTAATCTAATGAAAATCCAAGTTTACATGGTTTGGAAAATATTCTTTCACTAACCTATCAGCAGAAATTTAAAACATGTTCAATTATGATTAGGCTAGATGTGTGAACAAAACTTTCTTTTCTTAACAGTAGTGGCATTTAGGCTTGCACAATTTTAGCAATACTCTTTTTTGGTATGAGGTAGTACCTATTCTTTTTTCCTGCCCTCTTCTTTTTATTTTCTTTGTTTTTGTGTCTTTTTAGATTAGTATCCTAAAACTAAAAACAAGAAAGATTCTCATAGTATTGAGCTTATTTTCATACCTATCTATCCTAATATAACTTACATATGATATATATTCATTTGGTGAACTCCCTTTTCCAATGTAACCAATCAAGTAGACGATTCCATGAGTGATATTTGTTCAACTCTTTGAGTGTGCTGAAGAAATAAAAAGGCCACTCCCACCTCACTTGTTTTTTAACAGTAATGCCTAAAATTTTCTTTAAACCCTGCAAAAAACTGTTCCTTGGATATTTTACTCCCTTTTCAAATGTCTCTAGGAAAACAACAAAGGGGTATTTGAATAATAACTAGCCTAGAGGATTTGAGAAATAAGCTTCATTTCGAACTACTCCTTCCTCCACTTGGCTAGGCTTGGGATTCATTTGGGGAAGAAAATCTACCTCTTCCTCATGGTCATCTGTATTGGCAGCCTCATCATATATTGCAATGTTGTCTTCTAGTAAAACTAGTATGTTCTGATTGAGTGGTTTGAATTCTGTGTGAAGGCAATCATGTTGATGAGCATGAGTACTCTTTGAAAATAAATCTTCTTGAGAAAGCAGTACATCGACTCTCCTGTGATTATTAATTTCCAAGCCTTCATCTTCAATTTGAAATTCAATGGAACTTGGTGGCTGCAAATCTGGAGCTAAGGAAAATTCTATGTCACAAATTATTTCCTCAACCATTTCCGGAAAAGGCTTCTTATTAACAACTTGCTCAAGAAGTTCATTATCTTCCCCAACCTCAACATCAAAAATGAAAGAATGTTGATTTCTAATCACATGAAAGTTATTTCTAATGGG
The DNA here is from genome assembly GCA_034641835.2 of Pinus albicaulis. Classification (NCBI taxonomy): domain Eukaryota; kingdom Viridiplantae; phylum Streptophyta; class Pinopsida; order Pinales; family Pinaceae; genus Pinus; species Pinus albicaulis. Next base: position 1,664,306,804 of record CM076582.1, read on the forward strand.
CTGAAATGAAGTAGAACAAAGAGTCAAAGATCCTTCACTTACTTCCAAATTTTCTAGACATTCCTCATCACTGTCATAGCTGATATGCATTGGATGATTACTATTTTCAAGTTGATGTAACTGAACTTCCTCCCTCAAACCAACTGTTGATTGCTCTGTAAGATTAGCTTCTATTTGGAGAACACAACCATCATAATACTGATCAAACTTTGGAACATCATTAATATAAGTAATGTCACCAATCATACATATTGGATTATCAGATTGTTTCTCCTTGAATTGATCTACAAATCCATTTTCTGATCTGTGGTAGCTGGGGTTAGCAGGAAAATAAATAGAAATTTTCTGTTCACATGAAGGTTTAGAGGTTGGCTGCATGTTTAGAATTTGATTTATTTCCTCTTTAGTTAAAAGAGGAGGCATTTTTCTCTTTATTTGGATAGAACTACAATAATTCTCTTTCTCTTGTGAAGGCTGATTCTGAGGCTGAATGTCTTCTTGAGCCTCACCTAGAAGAGATGGTGAGTCATCACTTGTGCCTTCAGAGAGATCCTATGGATTTTCTTCCATTTCTTGATTGATTTCATCCTCAAACAACTCCTCTTGGTTGTCATGACATTTATCTTGAGTATGAAATGCATGACTTTCCTCTAATAGATCTTCAGGATGCCAATTTCCTAAATCTTCATCAATGTTTTCAAGGTATTGTATGAGATCTTTAGATTGATCACAACAATTTTCAGCTAATGATAGAGATGGAAAATATTAATTATAATGTTCATAAAATACCTTGTGGAAATCCTTCAAAGAAAACAAGGTGCCAGGGTCCACGCCTTCATACCATTCCCTTGCCTTTCCCTCTAATGTTTCCATAAACATTTTCATGAGGTAGTCCTGATGCCATTTAAATTTTAACCTCCATACGTGTATATGAAATTTGATGAGATGTAACAAGGGGTCATCAAATTTTCCATCTTGAAACATAGGCAGGTTTTTGTCCCAATTTATCTGAGGCATTTTGTGTGGGAATCCAAGGATATGATCTCAATTCATTGGAGCATACCTGCGTTGTATGCTTGGAATCATATTTGTCAATCAGTTAGAGAAAAGGGATCACTGCATCTCTTTAACTAGTCTGGAGTCTTATACCAGTGGAATCTTTTAGGTCTATTTAGAGTTGTAGAGTCACCAGGTGGATGATTTCAACCTTTCTGTCCACCATCAGCAATATTAGGATTGATTAATGCATTCCTAGGGGAGTCTGTGAGAACTAGTGGGTCAACACGGCTACTGAAGACCAGTGGAGTCACCAGGTGGATGATGCTTACTGTTTTGAGGATGTGCTTGTTGTCCACCATCAACAATTAAATACCAATATAAGAATTTTTTTGGGTTTTCTGAGGTCTTAAGGGATACTTAGGATGTTACTGACTCAGAATTCCCACTGTGATCGCCATTATGTTAGGTCCCCATAATTTGTCAGATTAGTAAGACCAAATGTACAAGGGTAACATCAAACCATTCTTTGGAGTCCTAGGACCTATCCTTCCTAGACTCAGAGAGGGCTCTCTCTAAATTTATGTAGAATATGTAACTTGTTTGCTTTTAGGGTTTTGATTTTAGGCTAGTTATAAGGATTAGGGTTTGTTTGTTTTTTTGGATGGATAGGTTGTCAAGAAGAATAGGTAGAGTAAGATAAAATCAATCCATTGGGCTATGGAATCTACAAAGGTCTTGAAAAGTACAATAATAGGTCAAGGGTGTTTCATAGGGCAAGTTAACAAGGCCAAATGGATCTAAGTAGTTTAGTGAGTGTGAAATGAACATGAAGTTATGAGTGCAATAGGTTTCAAAGGGAAATTAAGGATCCTTCAATATACTATAAACAAGAAAAGCTTTCATGATGGTAGCATAGTAAAACTTGAAGAGCAATGAAGGATTCTTCAACTAGACTTTTGCTAAACAAACCTCAAAACAACAAAAAAGTAATCCTGGAGAGCAGTTAAGAATTATCTGAACATTACTTCCAAACAAAGAGATCTTTTAACATAAAATTTCAGTGAAACTAAAGAGCATTTAAGGGTTCTTTAATTAAACTTCAAGGAAGAAAACATAGAGATCAAAGGAGGCAGAAAAAATTAGGGTGCCAAGAAAGCATATCCTACTCTAAAATTTTTGTCCTATGATCAAATAAAACATGAACATAATGAAAACTAAAGTAAGAAAATACAAGAGTGGAAATACATCACCATCTAATAGAGCTCATGAATCCTAGGAATGTGCTTAATCGATTGATGCTCAATCCAAATCAATCACAACACAACAAAGCCAATTTCTTCAAGAAACTCAAAGTCTATATCATATTAAGCTCAACAACCAATCAACATGTACAATGAGGCCTCAATGTAGTATTTAACTAGAAAGGAGGACAAAAACCCTAACTAGGGTTTTAGAAACCATTAATTAATCATAAATGTCATTTTCGTCCTTTGAGACCATGTAAGGCCCAAGCACAAATATCCTAATTCATTAGATGAAAAAATATCTTCTCAACCAATTCTGGCTAAAAAAATGACATTGAGGCTCTCCAACAACTTCCAAAATATATCCAAGTGTGTTTTTTTTACTTTTTTGCAGGGGCGCAACACTGAGGTTCAAGGGCGCAGCGCCAGCACTAGGAAACATTGCATGTTTTGTAACCAAGATTTGGAGGCCTTCTAGGTGTCCAAATGAGCTCCATGATAGCTCATTGGAAAGCTTGTCCAGTATACTATCCAAAAATGCCTTTATTTTTCTGATTGGATGTCATTTACCAGCTTAAAAATAAAATCTACCAAGACTTATTAAGGCGCAACGCCATCTCTGAAAATAGGGCAGAGAGGTGATGTTTTGCATGTTTTTGGCACTTTTGGAGTACCAGTTTTGCTCCAAATGATCTCAAATTTTCTGTGGGTGATGTCCTTGGAAATATGAACACAAAAATGTAAATATTTCCTTCATAGGGTGCCCCAAAAAAGAGCACAGCGCCAGTGGCGCTGCACCTTTGGCCCTCTTTTTGCTTGCCAACTGTCAAAGTTTCAAAATTGTGTAAAAAGTGTTAAAAAGGGATTTTTCTTGTTAAGAACTCCTCTAATATGCTTTGTCTCTTTTATTCTCATCTCTACCTTTGGATCTTGTCTTTAATATTTCTGAGTTTGTGCCTTTAAACCTGATTTTCCTTTTATCCCTATTTTAAACCTCTAACCTGATTTTCCTTTACTGTTTGCTTTATCCCTGATTGTGTTTGATCCTCGAATACTGATAATATAATGATATTTTCTTCTGCATGGATTTAAACTCATCCTTTTCATCCTTATCACTTTTACTTTGCATGTCTCTCTGCCATGGTTAAATCGGATCAGCAAAATCAGGTCCCAATATGTGCCCTCTTCAACCATTCCTGGTTCTCTTCTTGACATCCTTAAACTCTGTTTAGAAACCCAAGGGTGTTGATGTGAAATTGAGATGGAAAGAGGGTAATGGAATGGAAGCCTCTACAAGTGAATGGAAGGAGTGTATGAATGAAGGTCTTGGAGGTATGGATAGGCTTATATGTAAGACCATCATCAACAATGTAATTTCCCTCTGTTTTGATTGATACTCTCTAGAAGAAGATGAAAAGAGGTTGGAAAGTGATTTCAAGCTTTGTAGCCTAGGGTTTCTTCTTAGGTTTTCCTTCCTTTAATTACAAATCAGAAAAAAGCTTGAAATTGTGTTTAGGGAATCCACTTACCTCTTTTATGTGCTCAGAATACCTTGGAGGAGACTTGAAAAGGGTTTGAGTTGATTTGAGTGTTTGTAGGGTGTAGGGGGCCCTCCTGGCCAAGGGCGAAATGCCTAAGCTGAGGGCACAATGCTTACTCCAAGCGTAGAGTGCTAAGTCTAGGTGCGCAACGCCTAAGGAAAAACTTGTTGTGGGTGTCGGGAAAGAGCACAACACTCTGCTAGGCACGTAGTGCCTGTGTAAAACTACATGGAAGAAAATTTCCAGGGGCACAACGCCACTTTCCAAGCGCGCATCGCCACAAAATTTTATCAATTTTGACTTAAAAACTCAAATTTTCTTATCTCCTTGAAACTTATAATTCTCTGGAATGAATCAATGATTCTTATGAGGTGTGAAATGAGTTCTATAGGCATGTGGCATTTTTTTTATCTATGCAACCCACTTCCTAATGTTTACAAGTATTTTTTCCCTCTTTTACTGATGTCCTTTAACACTCTTGTTTGTAGGTGACTTGAAAAGATGAAATTGATCCTCTGCTTTTATTCCTTGAGGCATGATAGGTTGAGCTTGGCAACTTTTTAGGATGTTTACACATATTAGTATCTCCAACCGAAGCTCAACTCATCCTTTGCTTTGCAAGTGACTGAAAAAAATTTGAGGTGGCTCTTCCTTTTTTGCTCCTTGAGAGTTGATATGTTCATTTTGGCACCTTTGGGATTCAAACAAAAAGTAACATCCTAAAAAATTTTCATCTGTCATCATGGAGTTCAACTCATGATTTTCACCTTCTTTGGCCACTTCTGATTGCATGTGCCTGAAAACAATGACTTTGACCTTTCTTTTGCTCTTGAGGCATGACAACTTCACCTTTGAAAAACTTGGGATGTTTGCACACAACAATACCTTCACAATCCTTCCTTTGCTTTTATCATGGAGTCTAACTTGTCTTTTTACCTTCCCTATGCCATTTCTACAATTGATTACTATGTTGACACTCTGCTGGACTATCAAGTGCAAAACCCTAGTTTTCCTTGAGACCAAATTGCTTCCCTTTCTTCTAGTGTGAGTTTTCTTCTCTTAGGAACATACAATCTACCTTATCAATTCCTTCTACTGATGGCAACTTCAACACTCCTGTAGAAGTGCCAAAGTTTTTCCATTACCTCTTGTGCAAACTTTGAAACTGAATGATAGTCTTTTTTGGAAACTTTCTAGGTTTTTATTGAATAACCATGTGCTGATCTTCTATTACATATGAGCTAGATTATAGCATTATAATAATAGTGTTTAAAACATACATGATGACCTTACAACTTATGAAACCCTAATGACCTAGTGGGAGGGTCCTTTGACCATGATCTTTGACTGAAAATTGGCTTGGAGGCTTCAAGTGAAAAAAAGAGTATTTGTCAAAGTGCTGTATTGAAGATCCAAAATCCAATGTACTTCATTTATCTAAAGATCCTACAGAGATAGTTTTGAGACCATCAATGCTTGAGGAATCTGGGGAAAATAGGAAAGATTTAGGCTATAGGAAACCCTATAGGGAAAGTGGGGTTCATGGGTAGGGGAAAAATAGGCCAATTAAGTCATAGGTAGGGAAGGAGGCCGAAAATTATAGGTAAAATCCCATAAGGAGTTTGTAGGAGTGACAGGGTGACCATGGAATGGCAAGCTAATGAAACAGTGAAAAATTTTCCATAAGGATGATGAAGGCAGTGAGGTTTCTGAAACTGACAATTTTCAAGGAAGGTTGTTTTCAGAAATCTAAAACCAATATTTAGTCTACAAATAATGAAAAATATTGATGACTAACAGATTGAATGATTTGTTCCTCAAGATATTGTACTTATTTTCTGCTGATATTCATAATATGATGGCTCTATCATTGTTTCATTTTTGATGTATTGATATTCATTTCTATTTCCAGTCTCATGTTCCATATTGTTGCTTTTCCTATTTTGGAATATTACATTTTAGTGGTTGAAGTCATATGTTTCCATCTAAAAAAAAGTCTTATTATTTCACCATCATTTGCTTTCCAAGGTTAGAGACAGAGTGTTAAGATCACGAATTCTGTTAAGAATAACAAAAGCATTAGTTTTTCTTTCCATGAAAGACAACTATCATTTTCAAAAGCTATGGTTTTACATAAAAGAAGTATTTTTCAGAAGGGTAGAAATTTCCTGCAAATTTATACAAAGGAGCAGAGGAAATATTATTTAACTGAAGACAACATTGTTATTTGAAGATTAAGGAAAATGTTAAAGTATAAGGTGTTGCATATCTGAAGAGTATTCATTTTTCATTTGAGAGATGAATTAAAAGGTGATCATTTATATGCTAAGGTTATGTCATTATATTTCTACTTACTAAAAGATATGGGTGTCACAAGCGCAATACGAGTAACAATAATGAAAATAGGTTATGGAGTTGGCGAAATAAGTGGCAGTGGTTTTAAATTATTCCTATGATTCATGTCATCGTTGTTTACCAAGTCATATGGCATGTATAACCTGTTTCCATCTGCTCCTGTGACAACTGGATTAACAATTTTTATTCTCCATTTTAAAATCATTCATTACAGGTACCAGTAGGTAGGGTTACTTGGTGAATTAGTGCTTATTTTACAGCTGTGTTGAAGGTTAAGGTTAACAGGTGCCATCAAGTAGGGTTTTGGAGGTTAATCCTTGTTTTACAACTGTGTTGGAGGTTAGAGTTAACAAGTGCAATATGGGAAAAGGAGGTAAGGTAATTAGGTCTAAGCCAACAAACACCCGCTTTGTGGATAGTCGAGATAAGGTTGAGTTCAAGGTAGGTAGTTGGTACAAATTCTTAAAGAAATTCTATGGTGAGAATGTGGTCGTTGCTCAATCATTTGTAGAGACCTTTGATGTTGAGAAGGTTAAGATTGGGTCTCAAACCTTCAACATTACAAAAACCATCATTGCTAGAGCAACTTAGAATTCTACAACAGGTGAGTCTTGTCATAAAAACAATAAAACTCTTCTTAAAGTTGATGAAAATGTTTATTTTAAGCCTGAGTATGAGCACATTAGATGGAATCATACCATACACATTTCTTACTTCAAACCTGAATGGAAACATGTTATCACTACTGTACAATGCTACATAACTTGTAAAGGAAGATTTTCGTGTGTTCATAAGTATCAAATGAGTTTTTTAGTCCACATTTCAGGTGCTAGACCCATGAACTTACCTTTTTTTCTCCATAGATCATTGTTATCAATGTCTCAGAGTTTACAGAAGACCCCAAGTTACTCATTACATAACCTATATGATAGAGGCTTGATTAAGATATTGATATCTTATCACATGAGAAGGAGAAGGACTACCTGGGATAAGTTTATAATAGAAGAGGTATTTAACACTGCATATTCTAGAAGAAGAACAGGGCGACCTAGAAAAGTGAGGGATTCAGAAAAACAATAGCCAAACCCTATTCACTCATCAAATTCCTCGCAAGCTGGCCCTTCCTCCATCTCATCTAGAAGGTAGACTAGAAGCTTGACCAAGAAGGCTAGAAACCCTACATCTATGCCAACAACACAACCAGCTAATGAAGCCCATATCAACAGTTCACCAACAAGAAGTTCACCCAAGGAACCTTATACCTTAAGGTCATTCATGAAGCAATGTAAAAGGAAATTGAAGTAAGGAGATACTCCGTTTCATAAAAATACTATCTCAAAAATTAAGGAGTAGAAAACTTCCTCTTCAAGAGGCAGACCTAGGAAAAGACTCATCATGACAAAAGAACTTCCAGAGGAAGTCAACCCTAGAGCAATGAGATCAAACCATGTTTTTAAAAATACTCAGGAGACTGAACCAAGCAGTGATATTTCATTTAGAAAATATACTTTGTCACATGTCTTGTTATCACTTAATAAAGGAAAAAATAAAGTGTCAGAGTCTATTAGAGAGGAAGAGCCTACTTTAGCTCAACTATTCTCATCCATTGGTTCTTCAACCAAGAAGAGAAAGAAGACTTTGATACATTCATACTCACCTAATGAAGATAACAGTGATACTGAATATATTGAATCATAGTTTGAGCAGGGAGAATCTAGCAGATTCATACATGGAGGAAAAAGGCCTAAGTATATTCCAAATCCCTACATCCAGAGACCTCACACCAGTCCTAAAAACAAACTCAGATTAACTAGAAATATAATTTCTAACCCTGGATTAAGAGATGGGATAATAAATGTTGATGGTAGTCCAGAAGCTAAAACCAAGAAGAAAAAGACTCAGCTAAAAGGTCAAAAATAGAAAAGGAGGTCAAACAAAAGAGTGACCAAAGCTGAGGCTATCAGAATTTTTGCCTCCATATTGGAGCTCTGAAGAATGAATATGAAAAGCCTTGAAAGTTTAAAGAATCTTCTCATTTTGGGTCTATTTTCTATGTTTTCGGATATAGCTACTATGTTTCAGTTAGGGTAGCTATTATTTTCGAATATGAGCATATGGTGAAGAGAAGCTACTTTTTGGTTTATTTCCACAAGTATGACACCAAGATGGATGAAATGAATTTGATTTCTTTTATGATGATATTTTCCAAGTGTCAGACAAACTTCCAGGTGGTTAATCATTCCTATATTTCAGCAGATATGCAAACATGTGTTCACAGGTACTCCTTTCAGTTGTTGGATTCCACCTTTTTTGGAGACAATTTTGATGAGCTACGAGGGCGCTCAGACACATTTACTCAGCCAGCTTTAGCTCCATGATGCCACACCTTATCTCATTTCTATTTTCAGTTTTTCCTTTAATGTTTTAGATGAAATCTACCTTATATGGAGAGTTGTTATAATTTCCTAAAACAAAGTTCAAGTTTTATGGGAGACTTCTACACATATCTCCTAATTTTTGTAAAAATACGGTGTAATACAAAGACAAAAGGGTTCGATGATTATATCTTGCTGAGCATATTGTGTTACACATTTTGAATATATAATATATCAACATCACTATTGAGGACTTATGACAATTTTTTATGTGTATTTTTTTCTTATCTCATGTGTCTTCATACCTAAATTATTTAGTTCCAGATTGTGATGTTATCTATGTTCCATGTTTTTATCAGTATCATGTTATATATGTACATGCTTATAGAAAAAATTATGTCTTGCTTGGAAATATTTCTTGATGAAATATGTGTGTTAAATTAAGTATGAGAATTCCTTGTAACATATATTTTTAAAATGTACAATGAGATTCTTGTAAGAATTATAGGAGCTTTCTTTCATTGATACACTATCAATTTGAAATCTATGTTACTTTTCTGTCTAAACAGTGGATTTCTATCTTATAGTCCCATTGTCCTTATGCATATCCTCCTAACCCTCAGATTACCAATTTACTCTTGCTACCATGTCAAGCCTTAGTACCCTAATATGTGTAAGAGATAGTTATATATTTGAAAACTTTTTAGCAGATGTGAGATTCAGGCAATTCCATAATCCAATCCAAATTATAAATAGACCTGAGCTTAAGATGTTTTTGGTCAATCACTTGTCACAATACAAGTGTTGATTCCAGTGATAACACCTATTGCGAAGATCCATATTTCCGGCCATATAATCATTTGATCCGTGCAGGGAGAGGGTTATCCCTATATGGTTTCAATCAACTTCCATTGATATACTGAGGACAATTTTCTGTATTTAATGTGGCCATGTGTACCACACCTTCATCTATAATTTCCTTAATAACATATGGGAAGATCCAAAGCATATTGAAATTCCCTAGGTGACGCTCAAAAATTTTTGTAATATAAAAAAAACCAAATCCTCTTCCTTAAATTCCTTCTGTCTAATGTGCCTCGTTTTGCACGCCTTTTGCATCTGCTGATGGAAACTTACAATGAATCGATCCTCTTCCAGCATGACCAACTGTGAAAAGCATTCTTCCATAATATCCTGCTCCACCATATTAGTAAATGCTACAATGGGAAAACTTGGGAAATATACTCCATTGGAATAACAACTTCCTCACCATACACCATTCTAAACGATGTCTTTCCTGCCAACTTCTTGCACGTGGTTCTTTATGCCCAAAGAACAACAGGTATGAATACATCCTGTTAGTAACCTATAAATATAGGATTCATAATTTTGACTTGAATAATGCAGTCTTGTAAATATGTACAAATTTTTCTTTTTGCAAGTTATCTTCCCATATTTTGTAAAAAAAAAAAAAAAAAAAAATCCAAGAAGAGGGTAAAGTCCTAAAAGAAAAATCAAAGGACTTAGAAAAAATAAGATACCCCAAAGAAAAAAGATGAATAAAACATGAAAGTGTGCAAGTCCAAATGCCACTACTTTTTGCAGTTGATTATGCCAGAGTGTCAATAAATGCCATAATCTGTGATGAGTTGAAAAATCTAACCTTGAATTGTCACTTTTCAATTTCAAATGTCGTAGATCGAGAATAAACAATTTTCATACAGTTTAATCATGACAATTCATTAGTTAGGTAGAGAATAAAAGGATCCAACAATTTAATCTAGATTCTTGGATGCAATAAGTGTAGAATTATATAGTTTACTATTTTCAAAAAGAATAAATGTTTAAAGGTTGCTAGCTCAAATGCACCTTATTAAAATAGAAGGAAAAAATGTTAGAATATATGACTGGGTAGGTAGAAGAAAGTGGGAAACATCAATGTAAATATATTTCACTGGGCTACAAATAACTAATTTCCCCCTCCCCATAGCAATTTGATATTCTGAACTATCAGTAAAAAAGGCTCAAGGCATTTCCTTGACTTCTGTTGGGACCGGACCCAAGGCTCAATGACTGACTAGTTGAAAATGTTAAGTTCCTATATTAATCCCAGAAACTTTCATCATTTACCCCTTCATGCACTTATCACCATTTAACTTCATAAGTGAGAATTCTTTTCTTACTTAAATATTACATAAATTCCCATCTAATTAACTTCCCCTATTTTACAAGACATAAAACCCTCAAAAACATGATATTCTAAGTAAAAGTGATTAAGTTATGATAATTAAGCTTTGCTTTAAATTTCACTTTCCTTAGATTTATTTATGTATGTTGAGTATTCATTGTCCCTCTTCATATTAACACATAACATATTTATTAACTCCCTATCAATTATCCTAGTCCTATTAATATAGCTCCCTTTTATTTAATATTCCCCAAACCCTCTTATTTTATACTTTTCATGTGAAAGATATTAAACACATGGTTTTTATACCTTTCCCCTCATAAATTTTACCCATGGTTATAATCTTTAACCTTATCCCATTTTCCCGAAACATATCCCCTTACCAAAATATTAATCCTTGGTTAAATATTTAAACCCGCCCCCACTATTCCCTATCGGATCGATTTTAAACCGTCGACCTTCTTTGATCGAATCAACGACGCTAATCATAGTACCCAGTCCCACTTTATTCCCCTGCATCTTCCCGACGCATCTCGGTTTTTCGCTTCACTCAAACAAATCCA
>CM076582.1:1664918168-1665136419 GCA_034641835.2 Pinus albicaulis
GTTCAGTTATGAGATCAAGAGAAAGACTTGACTGGGATTTTATGAGATTTGATTAAAGACTCAAATTGAACAGGAACGTGTTTCATTGTTTTAACGAGGTTGACACATTAAAAGAACCATCCTCATAAGGTCTAATTTAATTTTTTCCAAGGTTGACATAAAAGACGAACTATCCTCGAAGAGCTTGTTTCATTTTTTAAGGAGCTTGACACAGGAAAATTAACTGTGCTCCAATAACCTTGTTTCATTTTTTAAGGAGCTTGACACAAGAAAATGAATTATGCTCCAACGACCCTTCATCATGATGAATAAGAAGTCATGGCTTCCAAGAGTTTCACACTGGATGGGAGAACAACATCTCAAAAATCAGGACCCAATGCCCCCAACACACGATGCACAACGACACTATCACTGAATGTGGGTATGGGTCAGGTAACCACATAATTAACCTACAGTGGGGAAGATAAAACCGGCAGATAAAGACCCGGAAGGGACGATGGTGGACCATATTTCATGTCAGGACCAGATAATTAAAGTTTATCAATGGTCATGATCCGACCTTCATGTGGAAAACAAATCACATGAAAGAGGGAAGAGACAAGCACTCCCATGACATAAGTATAGTCGCACCCTAGGAGTAAATTAAAATCCAAGGGGCCTGGAACAACCATCACGTCTATATAGATGGTTTTCCCTCCCAAAGTAATAGGAAACTTCGGAAGGATCCCTAATGGTTGACTAGTTCCTCTGTTAAATGCCAACAGATTCTGTGTAATAGGCACAAGCAGTGGAGAACCAAAAGCTTGCCAAGTAGTTGAAGAAAAAACACTAACAAACACACCTTCATCTATAAGGGTGCTGGGTACGACCACATGGGAGGCCTATACCCTGATCTCAAAAGGAACATAAGAAGGAAGGCGGTATCCTAAAAATCGACTCTAATTGAATGAAGCGACCAAACTACTTGGAGGGGGTACCATCGAACTGAGATGGTCATCCCCTGGTGTTACGGGAGCAAGAGGAGCATCCTCTGGGACCTCCATCATGGGAGCAGGAGGAGCAGCCTCTTGAACTACAGGGACAAGAGAATCTTTCTCCAAGTCTGAGGAATCTGAAGAAACAAGAGGAACATGAGGGGGATGAGATCCACTCTCAACGGAAAAGACCTGATGAACTGTAGGCAGGATCAGATCGACTGATTCCTCGACCAATGGTTGGTTGGGAATGGATTCGTGAATTTGAATTTCTGAGGGAATGGGATCAACCAAGGATGACTCTTGACTGATCATTGAATCAACTAGCGGAGGACTCAAAGAAAGCTTCTTGTAACTAGATGGAAGGTAGGGTGCAGAAACAAAAGGGTTGTCCAACACTCTCGTGGCTTCATCCATGTATGGAAAAATATGAATGGGATGATTCCATTCACACAACTTACAAATATTCGTAATCTTACCCTGTTTCTTATGAGTCTTATCGGTACTAGTCAAATATGTGTCACCAATACGACTTCTAGAAACCAAAGGCAATGACGGACGGTCGTCGGCACATGCTTCAAGTACCTCGGTAATGCCAAGGAAGTCTCAAAGAAGATGGTCTCTTTTGCACAACATACAAGGGAATTTGACTTTCCATGGAAGGTTGGATGGTTTATCAATGGAAGGTGTCTGAGATGCAATAGCTGCAGCATTAGCCTCTCGCTTATCTAACTTCTTCTTCTTCTTCTTAGCCACCTGGTTACTAGAATCCAGACTTTCACCAAGCGAAGTAGAAGAGGAGGACAAAGAAATAGGTGAAGAAGCGGAGAGGTCCACCTTAGAAGCAACATGATGTTGTTCTGGTGGAGGAGATGGTTGTACAGTGGACAGAACACTCGAGACCACTGAGGTCAAGAATAACCAAATAGGTAACCCAACAGTTAACCCAGGTAGGGAAAATGTTTCCATATAAGGAGCACCAACATTCCCAAAAGCAGGAAAAGTACTAGGATTCCCTTTAGAGGGGATTCCTTGGTTGTTAATGTTGGGAAAAAATACTGAGAGGGGGGGGTGAATCAGTATTTAGTGCAGACTGAATTTTTTTTACTTTTTCTTTCTCTAAAACCCATACGCTACTTTACTGAACCCAAGTCGCGTATACACGTGGATATCCTTAATGAAAATTGTGTATTACCAGAGATCTCATTATGCAGATAATTCTTTACTTAGATCATTGCATCATTCATTCATTAGATGTTTAGTAAGCAGTAAACATGTGCAGTAAGAACAGAATAAATCATCACACATAAGCAACACACATGAACACCAAGATTTAAGGTGGAAACCAAATTTGGGAGAAAACCACCGCTGCCGTCATCTCAGTCTTCAATATTTATTGTAAAGAAAACATCTTACAACATTGTACTGGCGCAGACTCATACCAGCATGCAGGCACCCACCTACAGAAGGCTACAACCTTCTCTCGTTTACCATCCTCTCCTGGAAGGGAGCTACGACCCCCTGCACTCATTTACCAGCCTCTCCTGGAAGGGAGCTACTACCCCCTGCTCTCGTTTACTAGCTACCACTGGAAGGGAGCTACGACCCCCTCACTGAAGGCTTCGACCCTCAGCACCAATATGGACCAAGTTTCATTAATTTTCATACTGGATCCACCAGTTTCCATACGACATACCTTGTCGGTCACCAGATTTATGTATTTTCTGTATACTCACACCAGTTCTTCATAATTTCGTCTGTCATTCAAACCAGAGATTCATCATCGTTAGATCATTATGTTCATGGGTGCATCGTAGTGTCAGATTTATCAGTTAAGAACAGAGCTCACCCATATAGATATTATTTTTAAGAAATTTTTATTCACCATCCTTACCATACACCCATCATTCTCTATTCCTCTTCTCCTTATATAGTTTTTCCTTTAGTAACACCATAAGTCAAAACCATGAACCGCTAATGGTATTCCTAGATAGGGTCAAAATAGATAATCCAGTGTATTAAAAATCGAGCTAATCTAGATTGAAACTCCAACCTTCATTCTTCCATGCATGAATCGTCCCAAGGGTAGTCTTTTATCTCCGCCATATAATATTATATCTATAACCCCAATGGTTAATAAATCTGCAAATCTTCGTGCATATTCCTCATACGACCACCGTCCGATGGCTTTCCTCCAGATTAACGGTGAAAAACAATATCACTGGGCATCCTGGGTCGAACAATAACGCACGATGGCGCGTAGTGACGAGCGGTTTTTTGTAGTCATACAGGGACGCGTGTCGCCCGTTCTATAGAATCAGAGCCAACCTCTTGAATACCGCTTTCCCATCGAAAGTGGTGCGATGAAAACCGGAATCCACTTTCACTGTTTATTCTACACGTGATTCCTTTCCTTTGCTTAGTGCCGCTGACTCAGCAGTAATATATATTCATATAACCTTTCAGGTCCTTCAATAATATTCAATATTTTCCTTGAGGATTTGGATCACGGCATAATCCATCAATGTATATTGAACCAATAATATGAAGGGAAATCAGGTCCCACACTCATCATAAAATATATTTGCGAAACCCCTCTAGTTATTTTAAAACTTTACACTGCCCCCGTAACATTACTTTTAATAAAATTTCAATGAACTTTTAACCCGGACTTCAATCTTCAAACAAATTGGATTTCATTCTTTGACCCCGGGCCCACATCGCAGTCGGCCATTTGCGATGTGCGATATGCGATGGCACTATCAAACAAAAATGAGCAAAGTTAACATTTTCGATTTTCGATGGGATCGCATCGCAAATTGGCGATCAAACATATGGCGGAACACTTTGTAATATGCGATGGTGCGATATGCGATGGCGCGATAATCGCACATCGCAAACAATCAACGGAACTTGTGATGGTAGAGGGCGATGATTATAATATGCGATGTTGTGATGGTGTGACGATCGCACATCACAAATATCCATATCAACAAGACATTTAAACTTCAAAAATTGTGATTTTGTGATTTGCGCTAAAGTGGTGGGGACCACTTGTCCTCCCTTTTCAGACATTTAAAGTCTTTGGTTGTTTTATTCAATTTTCTTCATTCCTTCTGCAAAAAGACTTTGTTCTCTGCAAATTTTCTTTTCTCTATTACATCTGAACTGGTCTGTATCATTAACAAATAGGACAAGTCAGTTTTCATCAAGAACAACTTCATCAAGTAGGTTGCCATCAACTTTATCAAGTAGGTTTCCATCAAGGACAACACTCTGCATCATATTGCCAACAATCTCCCCCTTTGGACTTGATGGCAACCATTATGGTGTTTGATCATCACAACAGATAGATACATTGATTATAACCATTATTCAAACATCATGATACTCTCCCCCTTTGACATCAAGGGAAAAGGGCGGATCAAAACCAAAACAAGGTTTTTCTTCTCATGTAGAAAGAAGAGCTCTGTAGATCTGATGTGCACTGAAGGTACCATGCTCCCCCTAAGTTCATGCTGAATCATAATGAAGTACATGAATCTATGACCTTTCCTATCACCAAGGACTCATACTTACATCAATGATCCAACCAAGTGGATTTACATATGTGACTCAAGTACCCAACCAAGTGAGTTTACACATTTGGACTCAATGTCCTTACATGAATGAATATTATAATTTTATATCATAGGTCTCACCATGACCTTTTCATCAAACTACAACTATGACCTTAAATACCAAAGAGACCTCAAGAGAGAGAGAACATATTTCAGAACCATCATAATGCCAACAATGCATAATTCTTAGCAAGGCTAATGCTCCCCCTGAACCTGTACACCTGTTCTTGAGCCATTTTACTCCTTCATCTCCCCCTTAGCTTGTGCATCCTGAACACTTTCAACAACAAATCATCAAGGAATATTCATCAAATATCAGAGAATGAAACATAAATATGAGAGCTGAAACATCACCAGAGATACCAACAGCACCATAGCTGTGCTGAAGAATGCTGACCCAGAAAAATTTGTCAGCAACCACCCATACGCGGTTTTCTTTTTATAAACTAGCGTATATACACGACTGTCTTTCTGGAAATCTGCGTATCCAATTTAATCTTCTGCATTTAAGCAGATCTGATCTTCTACATGGCAGAGACTACTCCCATCTTCTGTCTGAGATATTCAAACGCTTCCCTGTGTAGAGGTTTGGTAAATATATCAGCAATTTGTTCTTTGGAGGGAACATACTCCAACTTCACATTTTGTTCAAGCACTTGTTCACGTATGAAGTGATACTTGATGGGAATGTGCTTAGTCTTGGAATGCATAACGGGATTCTTTGAGATATTGATGGCACTTGTATTATCACACATAATGGAGATAGGAGGTGAACATTTGATTTGAAAGTCTTGTAAGGTTTGCATCATCCAAATAAGTTGAGTGCAACATGATGCGGCAGCCACATATTTTGCTTCTGTTGTAGATAAGGTAATAGAGTTTTTCTTCTTGCTGAACCAAGATACTAACCGGGGCCCCATATAGAATGCACCACCACTAGTGCTTTTCCGATCATCAATATTTCCAGCCCAATCTGCATCAGTATAAGCATGGAGAGTGAGATCAGCATTCTTTGGATACCATAGTCCAAAGTCTTGAGTTCCTTGTAGATATTTGAATATTCTTTTGACAGCCTGAAGGTGAGACTCTTTTGGATTAGCTTGGAATCATCCAACAATCCCAACTGCATGCATGATGTCTGGTCTAGTCCCAGTGAGATAAAGTAGACTTCCTATCATATATATGTATTCTGGTTGATTCACTATGGGAGAATCATCATGAGAACTCAGATTACATCTGGTTATCATTGGTGTACTTACAGGTTTGCACTCTTCCATGCCATACTTCTTCAGAATTTGCTTAAGGTATTTTGCTTGTGATAAGAATATGCCATCTATAGTTTGATGCACTTGCAAGCCAAGAAATAATGTTAGTTACCCAAGTAAAGACATTTCAAATTATTGCTGCATAACAGAAGAAAATTTCTGACTCATAGATTCTTCATTACTTCCAAAAATGATATCATCAACATATACAACTACAATCAATAGTTTATCATTTTTTGTTTTTGTATACAAGTTTCTATTAGCAGACCCCTTTGAAAATCCTTGTTGATGAAGATATTTGTCAAGACAATAATACCATGCCCTTGGAGCTTGTTTGAGACCATATAGAGCCTTTTTATGTCTACAAACAAGTTTTTCATCATTTCCCAAAATAATCCTTCTGGTTGTTCTATATAAACTTCTTCTTCTAGATCACCATTGAGAAAAGCAGATATAACATCCATTTGATAAACTTTGATTTGTTGGAAGCTTGAAAAATCAAGAAACATTCTTATGGCTTCAAGTCTAGCTACAGGAGCAAAAGTTTCTTCAAAGTCTATACCTTCTTGTTGAGCATACCCCTTGCAAACAAGTCTAGCTTTATTTCTTATAACATCCCCATTCTCATTTAACTTATTTTTGAATATCCATTTAGTTCCAATGACATTTTTGTCATGAGATCTTGGTACCAATTCCCAAGTGTGATTCTTTTCAATTTGATCAAGCTCTTCATTCATGGCTTGAATCCAACATTCATCTTTGCTAGCTTGATTGACATTGTGTGGTTCAATAGTGGATATAAATGCCAGATAGCTAGAGGATCCCACAAGAGTCCTTCCTGTTTGTACACCTGATCCCTTTTCTCCCAAAATTTGAGATTTTGGATGATTCTTTTGAACATATCTGGATGGAGATTTTTCAGATAAATCATATTCAGGTTCTTCATTGGGTTCATTGTCTATATCATTTCTATTTGATGTAGAAGGATATATGTCACCATCATCTTCATCTGTCGTTTTTTTTTCTTCTTTTGGAGCTGCAGGAGACTCATCAATAACAACATCAATACATTCAACAATCTTCCGAAGTCTTTTATTGTAACATTTATATGCTCTACTCCTGGAGGAGTAACCAAGAAGTATTCCTTCATCTGCTTTGGGTTCAAACTTTCCAAGTTTTTCATCATTATTTTTGATAAAGCATTTGCTTCCAAAAACTTTAAAATGCTTCACAGTGGGAGGATTACCATACCAGAGTTCATATGGAGTTTTGTCACTATTTACACGAACATGTGCCTTGTTAAGAATATTTACCGCTGTATGAGCTGCTTCTCCCCAAAATGTGTCAGGTGTTTTGGAATCATCAAGCATAGCTCTAGCCATTTGTAGAATTGTTTTATTCATTCTTTCTGCTACGCCATTTTGTTGTGGAGTGTCGGCTACAGTAAACTGTCGTTTTATGCCATGTTGTTCACAAAATTCAAGGAATTCATCTGAAGTATATTATCCTCCTCGATCAGATCTAAGACACTTTATTTTTAGATCTAATTCATTTTCAGCCAGAGCTTTGAAGCTCTGAAATTTCTCAATTGCTTCATCTTTGTGTTTAAGCAACCCAATTCAACACATTCTAAAGAAATCATCAATAAACAAGATATAGTATTGTTCACCACGTGGTGAATTTTTTCTCATAGGTCCACATATGTCAGTATGAATGAGTTCAAGAGGCTTACTTGATGATCCTTCCTTGGCATTAAACTGTACTCTGGTCTGTTTAACAAATTGGCAAGACTTGCATATGATATTTTCGGGTAGAGTAATATTGGGAAGATCACGGAAAACTTTAAGTCTACTTGATTTGTTGATCTGAGAGAAGCTCAGATGCCCCAACCTTCTATGCCATAGCCAGTTTTCTGAAGATTTACTCAAGTAACATTGTTCTTTGCAGTTCCTCAATACATACAGGTTGCTTGGAGTTCTTTTTCCTTTTATAATTGTTTTACCTGTATCGAGATCATGTACCACACATTCTTTTGAACTAAAGACAACTTTAGTTCCTTGATCACACATTTGACTTACACTTAACAGGTTATGTCTTAATCCATCCAAATACATGACATCATTAGCTTTCACCTTTTCTTTTAGAAACACAGACCCTTTTCCCTTAATTACCGCAGGAGTATCATTTCCAAATGTAACCTTCTTTTCTTTTTCTAGAGCACTATATGCAAGAAGTTTGTTTTTTTCACCTGTCATGTGTCTTGAGCATCCACTATCAATGTACCATTGATTTTCTTCACCTTCTGCAAATAACGCTATGCCACAATTTTCAACCTGTAATTCCTTATTTTTCCATACTTTGGAGCTTGAAGGAAAATGCTCTTTTAGCTGATCTTTGCTTCTGCATTCAGATTCTTCATGGCCAAAGTTATTGCAATAAGCACATTCAACTTCATTTAGAAGAGGAGAAAAGTTGTTATAGGTATTCTTCTTTGTTTCAATATCAATCCTTTTCTTTCTTGCTTCTCTTGTCATGATGGTTTTATATGCAACACACTGAACAAATTTATGACCAAAATTGTGACATGAGAAATATTGTCCATTGAAGAAGAAATTTATGCGATCATGAAATCTTCTACTGGAATTTTCCTGTTGATTGGTGTTTCTTTGAAAGATATTCATGTTAGTGTTCTTTGAATTGAGATGATCATTCTTTACCTGTAAAGATTCTTTATTCCCTTGCTGAGTGGCAGAATGTTGTAAACCAGTTGTAACTGCTTTTAGATAATTTGGTGCTGAAGCCTGAGAAGATTCTCCGATATATCCAAGACCTATCTTTATGAGAGGAGAACGTTGTACCTTAATAATCTCATCTAAGGTTTCAGATCCTTTAGCAAATCTAAGATTCAGAGTCTTTACTTTCTCAAGTTATTTTCTTAGACTTACTACTTCACACTCCAAATTATCAATGCGTTTCTCCATTTCTTCAAGCTGATTTTCCAGAGTCTCTATGGTTATTTTAATTTCTTCTAAGCGTATTTTACTTTCTTCTAAGCGTATTTTGAGTTGATTGTTTTCTTCAAGAAAATCATTGTCCTCTAGAGCAACCACAAAAGTATCCTTTTCTTCTCTAGATTCTTTTTCAAATTCCATGAGAAGTCTAAGATCTTGTTCACATTCTTCCTCACTATCAGATAACCCATCACTGTCTTCATGAGTATAGTAAATTTTTCTAGTGATAAACCGATTCTTATTCCTTCTTGCTACTTCCTTCCCTTTTGCAGATGTTTCTTTATGAGGACACTTAGCAGCATAATGACCAACTCTTCCACAATCAAAACATTTGAAAGGAAGCTTACCTCTGAACCGTCTTGTGCCAAGTTGAAGTTTCTTTACAAAATTTTCCTCATCTTCTTTTGAGATATATCCTGATCCTTCTGCTTCTTGTACTTATTTCCATTTTGTAGAAGCTCTAAAGACAACTTCTTTGACTTCAGATGGTCCTCCTCTTTTCATTTCATATGCAGTTAGTATGCCATGAAGTTGCACCACAGTAAGATTTTGAAGATCCTACTTTTCTTCAAGAGTAGAAACTTTTGACTCAAATTTTTCCGTTAGAGATCTTAAAATTTTCTCAACTAAAGTGGATTTGGTTATTGTTTCTCCCAGATTTCTCATACAATTTACAACATCATCAATATGTAAAAAGAAACTGGCAATACTCTCATCACTATGCATCTTCAAATTTTCATATTCAATTCTGAGAGTTTGGAGTTTTGCACTTTTTACCTTTGCATCACCTTTATAACTTAGAATGATTTTGTCCCATATTTCCTTTGCTGTATTCAGTTGCATGACTTTGACAAATTCAGATTCAGTTAGACTTCCCGTTAGAGCATTGACCGCCTTTGCATTTGATTCATAATTCTTCTTTTCCATCGGATCTGTTGGTACTGCGGCTGGATATTGATATCCTCCTTCAACAATGACCCATACATCTGCTCCCAGAGACTGAAGATAGGATCTCATCCTTGTTTTCCAGAAGATTAAATTGTTTCCGTTAAAGAGCGGAGGCCTAATAGATGCTATTCCTTCTTGATTTCTCATCTTGCTTGATCTTCCTTCTAGTGGCTAAGCTTTTTCAGAAGGACCTGCTCTGATACCAATTTTTGGGAAAAAATACTGAGAGGGGGAGGTGAATCAATATTTAGTGCAGACTGAAAAATTTTCACTTTTTCTTTCTCTAAAACCCATACGCTACTTTACTGAACCCAAGTCGCGTATACACGCGGATATCCTTAATGAAACTTGTGTATTACCAGAGATCTCATTATGCAGATAATTCTTTACTTAGATCATTGCATCATTCATTCATTAGATGTTTAGCAAGTAGTAAACATGTGCAGTAAGAACAGAATAAATCATCACACATAAGAAACACACATGAACACCATGATTTAAGGTGGAAACCCAATTCGGGAGAAAACCACCGCTTCCATCGTCTCAGTCTTCAATATTTATTATAAAGAAAACATCTTACAACATTGTACTGGCGCAGACTCATACCAGCATGCAGGCACCCAGTTGCAGAAGGCTACAACCTTCTCTCGTTTACCAGCCTCTCCTGGAAGGGAGCTATAACCCCCTGCACTCGTTTACCAAAATCTCCTGGAAGGGAGCTACTACCCCCTACTCTCGTTTACCAGATACCACTGGAAGGGAGCTACGACCTCCTCACTAAAGGCTTCGACCCTCAGCACCAATATGGACCACGTTTCATTAATTTTCATACTGGATCCACCAGTTTCCATACGACATACCTTGCCAGTCACCAGATTTATGTATATTCTGTATACTCACACCAGTTCTTCATAATTTCGTCTGTCATTAAAACCAGAGATTCATCATCGTCAGATCATTATGTTCATGGGTGCATCGTAGTGTCGGATTTATCATTTAAGAACAGAGCTCGGCCATACAGATATTCTTTTTAAGAAATTTTTATTCAACACCCTTACCATACACCCATCATTCTCTATTCCTCTTCTCCTTATATAGTTTTTCCTTTAGTAACACCATGATTCAAAACCACGAACTGCTAATGGTATTCCTGGATGGGGTCAAAATAGATAATCCAGTGTATTAAAAATCGAGCCAATCCAGATTGAAACTCCAACCTTCATTCTTCCATGCACGAATCGTCCCAAGGGTAGTCATTTATCTCCGCCATATAATATTATATCTATAACCCCAATGGTTAATAAATCTGCAAATCTTCGTGCATCTTCCTCATACGCCACCGTCCGATGGCTTTCCTCCAGATTAATGGCGCAAAACAATATCGCTGGGCATCCTGGGTCGAACAATAATGCGCGATGGCGCGCAGTGACAAGCAGTTTTGTGTAGTCGTACAGGGACACATGTCGCCCGTTCTATGGAATCAGAGCCAACCTCTTGAATATCGCTTGCCCGTCGAAAGTGGTGTGATGAAAATCGAAATCCGCTTTCACTGTTTATTCCGCACGTGATTCCTTTCCTTCGCTTAGTGCCGCTGACTCAGCAGTAATATATATTCATATAACCTTTCGGGTCCTTCAATAATATTCAATCTTTTCCTTGAGGATTGGGATCACGGCATAATCCATCAATGTATATTGAACCAATAATACGAAGGGAAATCGGGTCCCACACTCAACATAAAATATATTTGTGAAACCCCTCTGGTTATTTTAAAACTTTACACTGCCCTTGTAACATTACTTTTAATCAAATTTCAATGAAATTTTAACTCGGACTTCAATCTTCAAACAAACTGGATTTCATTCTTTGACCTCGGGCCCACATCGCAGTCGGCCATTTGCGATGTGCGATATGCGATGGTACGGTCAAACAAAAACGCGCAAAGTTAACATTTGCGATTTGCGATGGGATCGCATCAAAAATTGGCGATCAAACATATGGCAGAACACTTTGTAATATGCGATGGTGCGATATGCGATGGCGCGATAATCGCACATCGTAAACAATCAACGGAACTTGCGATGGCGGAGGGCGATGATTATAATATGCGATGTTGCGATGGTCCGACGATCACAAATCGAAAATATCCATATCAACAAGACATTTAAACTTCAAAACTTGTGATTTTTCGATTTGCGCTAAAGTGGTGGGGACCACTTGTCCTCCATTTTCAGACATTTAAAGTCTTTGGCTGTTTTATTCAATTTTCTTCATTCCTTCTACAAAAATACTTTGTTCTCTGCAACTTTGCTTTTCTCTATTACATCTGAACTGCTCTGTATCATCAACAAATAGGACAAGTCAGTTTTCATCAAGAACAACTTCATCAAGTAGGTTGCCATCAAGGACAACACTCTGCATCATATTGCCAACTGTTAAACTCTAGAAATTTTTCCATTGGAAACAACCGTAAAAAGAAAAATGCTAAGGAAGCTAGCTTTAACCAGGAATATTTCATGGGCAATTAATATTTTAGGACATTGAAACAAAACTCTGTCGTTTCATATTTTAAGAGTCAAGAAATAGGTAAAAGGTGACTCTATCACTTTTAGGTTGAAACGAGCGTGAAAGGACAAGCGCTCGATGATATTTTCACTTTTTTGAGAGTCACGAAAAGACCAAAAATGACTACTCAAGTAATCTAAGCAAGAGGGTGTACCAAGTTTCTGTGAACTACCATATACACCTTGGTAATCAAATGAAAGAGAAATGACTAAGGAATTTTTGTACGTGCAGGTAGTCTCCCCGAATGCTGTGTTGGGTGTTTCATGGTTATAAGGCGGCAGACTCAGCTTCCTATGGATAAAGGATTGCAACCTATATGGGTCTCCCTTTATATACTCGATGGTACGGGGAGCACAAGTCCGTACTAGCGCTATCTAATGCCAGATGGCGAACGACAACTACTAGGTTTTAAGACGCCAGAACACGTCTCTAACATAGACCACTAAAAATGTTTCGTTAGGTTTCAATGCTTCCTTAGGTTAATTAAATAAGTTTTAAAGTTGATCTTGGATTACGTCTCGGTTTCAAGGCCCATCGAATTTCATCTGACAATCTTCTATATGCATCTATATGAGAAAAGAAATATTTCAACTTGATGAATGTTATCTATTTAAGGGAAGAGTCTCAAACCATGATGCAACAAACAACAAAGGAAACTTTTCCAAACTAGATGAATTTCACTATCCAAAAGTAATCTAAAACATTCAACGATGTGAATTATGCAATGTGATCTATGCAAAATTATCTTTTTTGAAAAATATGCAGTTGTAATCTATGCACAATTTCCTTTTTCTTTTGAAAGAATAAGACTACACTCAATGCATTTTTTGATGAATGAGAATCTACTTAATGCATGATTTTAATGAAAGAGAATTCACTCAATGCGATTTTTAGCTTTCAATCATTAAACAATGTAATCTAAGTTCAATGATAAGTCTCAATAATGAATTTTCAATTCAATGTTATCTAATGCACTTTAACAAAAAGAAAACTCTGAGACAAAAACCAAATGAACGCAAATTTCCTTAATGAATGGATGAATGAAAAAGGGATGCAAACCAACACTAAGAATGCAATCGTTGTTTTAAACACTTTGTAATGAAATTCCTCAAAAGCTTACAAGACATATGAGGTCAAGAACAAAAAGGACCTCCAAATCATGAGCTCAAAACAAGGCATTCATTCCCTTTCACATCAAGCAATCATAGAAACAAGACTTTTCAGTTGAACAATGAGCAATGTAATCTATGCTCACAAGCGAACAAGCGGATCAAATGAACTTGGAAAGACACTTGAAACTTGAACACTAAATCAACCAAAAAGCAAAGGCAATCAACTAGAGATGGCTCACCAAGAAAGGAGACTGACTTAATCAGCAGGGTGATGTCCCGCGAAGCATGCAACAAGGCAATCAACTCACAGTCCTAGGAAAAACTACGATGTAAGGATGCATGTCCAAACATGAAAAACAACCAAAAAAAAAACCAAAAAGCCAATCAAACCAACTTGAGTGAAGGGGAGAACATATTAATCATACAAATAAAAAGACCAGAAGGGAAAGACACATTGGTAGAGGAATTAGGGAAAAACCTCAATATTTTTTTACACACACTGAAATTGACACGACTTTTGTGGGTGAAACTAGTGCCAACTGGCAGAAATTGCTCACTGACAACTAGCGCCAATGGCCAATTGGCATGGGTTGCTAACTGAAAACTTGCGCCAATCAGTGCTATTATCAGAAAATAAAAGTGCCAATGCCTGAACAAGAAAAAAAAAAAATTCTCCCAACCAAGACCAAACTCACCACTTCAAGAAAAAATTAAAAGATCGTAATTGATGAAAAACATAGGAACAAACAGGGAAATGGCCGTTCGACAACTAAGACCTCAAAGAGTGATAAAATCAAAGGAAACTTCCCAACAAAGTCACCAATTTGTTGTCCAGGTAGATACCCTCTACAGACAGAGGCGATCCCTCTATCCCTAGGGTGGGTCTAGAAAATACGGGAACATACTAACATCTACCTTCCTAGATTGTAAATGAAATTCAGAGCGAGGAAGATTACCTACCTTGTCCTAATGCTATGTTGTCATCTTCCGTCGAAGCTTCTTGATCTGTTGCTCTTCTCAAGCTTGATACACGCTGCTACCAACGTTTGATTACCTGTACAGACAGTGAAGACACCATGACAAGCGTAAAACCATGACAAACATAAAACAATTACAACCTATCTAACTGATCAAGGAATGTTAGAAATCTCATTATAAATGTAAACAAGAGTAGAAGATAAACATCAGAAGCATTTTATTGTGATAAAGACAAGGGGAGTTTACAAACAAGCCTTGATGTTGAGGCTCTCCTTCTGCAGGCCTGTATCCAAGCATTTTTGCCACACCCTCATGAACAAAGGTCCAAGATCTCACTATTTTCTTAAGACAGACAAACAATCACACTCTGCACTATTCTCCCGAAGCTATGATTGCTTCTTCTCTATGCTAACTTTTTCAGCTATCTGTTCAAATAGCATATGTTTAGCTAGCACATCAATGGAAGATGGTTATATTTATAGAGGAGAGGAGGAGGTTGAGATCCCTACAAAGGTGGAAGGGAGGCCTATCCTTTAGGAGTGTTCCAAGGGAGGTGGTAACTACTAACTAAAGGAGGGAGTCCGTGGTTGTTTTAGTTCAACCACTCCCAATGACTCATCCTCGAGGTGGTTGGAATAGAACCTCCGCCTCTATTTTTTAAAAACATTCCATAAACATCTTGGTGCGGGTGCTTAACTCAGATAGAGCACCAACTGGCATGGGCTCAGTGTTAAATTTTTTGGTTGGCGCAGGAGTGTAATTGGCTACTTGAACTAAGGCAAAAATAGGGATTTTTACAGCTCTGCTCAGGGATTTGTCAACAAGAAGAATGTCTCTTTCATCAAAAGGGATGCAAGGATGGTATTTTCAAAGCATGACACTGCTTATTGGTCACATAAATGACCCTCCAATGGGCAAGATGGGAATTGCAGGGACAGTGACAAAATGTTGTGTAACACCTACGCCCTTGATGGTAGGTAGCTCCATGTGCGAGGCCATTTCGTTCTCTGATGGAGGTGGAGGTACGGGTGAGTTCTTACCCCTATGTTGGCTTGAAGGTGGTGTAGTTGGAGGGCTCTACGCAGCCAAATCCCTTACTAGACTATAGAAAAATATATCTGTCTCCTTCTTGATTAGTTTTGTAGCATTTACCACTTTGCATTGTACCCTCGCTTTGATTGGAGCTCATTCACTCTGTATGGCTGCACAGAATGCTCATTTCGCACAACAATATATTAATCAACAATGGCAAGGTTTTCAGAAACTTACCCCGAAAACCCTTGAAGAACCTTCATTCTGCCTTCGAATAACACATGAATTGATCGATTGCAAACTCCATCACAAATCCTCCCAATACACTATCCACCTAGTGATCTATTGTTCGAGTGATGGTGTTATCAGTTCTTTCCAATTGCCGAATCAACTTTGGAGTCCACTACATGATCCATTCATCCTTTTAACACTTCTAGAAATCTATGAGCCTTGCCAACCACTCCTGGAGCTCGGTTGAGAACATCACAAAGAAAATTTCATAGATCTCTGTGAAAATGTACTTATTCTTCCACTTCTCAGTTGTCAACTTTGCACTGCGATTCTCTTTCACCGCAAATTCTTGAACCTGTTTTTCAAACCACTCTTCAATTTATTTCTTCTCTGGTCTCCAATGTTTTTTTGGCATTACCTGATTCCTCTCTCAAAATTTTATTGGTCCCGAAAACAAAACCATTTGTTGGCTTGAGGGGTCCTGACCCAAGTTCAGAGGTTAAATTTTGCCAACAAACCCCTATACTACTAGCCCTTTTGGCAGTGACCTGCTTGCGCAGGCCAAAGTCTCACCCGAAGTAGTATGGGAGGGTACTGGAACCAGGTTTTCGCACCCTGAGAGAGAGTAGGTAAGCCAAGAAAATCCACGTTTGCACCCTATTAGGTTTGCACCAGATAGATCTATTCGTAGGGTGGTTAACAATATAATCGCAATATACATAGCTATTATCATGCACATATCTAGTTAATAACTCCGCATCCACATGCGTACCAGTAATTATTAGCACACATTATCATAACACCTCATCAATAGATTACATTTATACCATAACACAGAAATATTCGTAGCATAAGCAGATAACACAATAGTAATTGCAACAAATCCCAACAGTTCACATCAACAGTAATATGTTAGATTAGATGAAACAGAAATACTTTAACCATATCCGCATATATTAGCATCTAAACCCAATACAATCTGACACAGCCTGTGCACACATCTAGCGGGGTCCGCACACAACAGGATTGAGGATATCTACACACATAGCTAGCAGGATTCCTTACCCGAACGACCCAACAACAGATCTAACAATTCGCACTTAGCATCCAACTTAATTCTTTTCTACCTTAAGACTCAAAATGTTCATCTATTTATATCGATTTAGCCTACGTTTCCAATGGTCCTCAAACCATGGTTTGCAGACTCTTGGTCTACCCTTGACCCATTAAAATGCATTCAGGGCTTTGACCCACCCCAAAAACCCTGTGTTAGACTAATTAATACCAAAAATATACAAAATTTTACAAAGTTCACACCTTTAGGGGACCCTGTTCCAACAACTATGGATCTCATGAATGATGATAGGTAGAGGATGGTGGCCGCAGGCTCTGTCATCTCAGCATCAGGAGGGGGAATGTCAATGGGAGTGGGTAAATCCTCAATTTGGCTCGAAGAATACTACGCAAGGACGGGAGAGGCATATTGGTTTTTTTCAATCTCATACTCCAGAAATACCTCCAAAGAGGCACGGTAATGCATGAGGTGGGGAAAATGGTGGGAATAATAGCCATGGATATTACAAAAAGTGCAAGGTTGGTTGGTGTGAATATTCTTAGGGTTATTGGTTGCAGTCTAGGAAGAAACAGAGGCTTTAGGGACCATAGATTCAAGGAACACAACATTAACCATGGGCTTGATACGAGGCAACTCAGGATAATGATGGGTGGCATGAATAATGACATCACACAAAGCACAAGGCTTTGGAGGCTAAGGAGGAGTAGGGTCAGTTGGGGAAGACTTGTCTTTTGGTGCCTTCTTGCGAGCTTTGCCCATTTTACCGAAGTTTTCACAATAGGAGAAGGTTCCTATTGAGGTGGCTGAGGCACAGTAGCAGCGGGAGGGGTCATGGGAACTAGTTGAACCGGGGTTAAAGCAAGGTAAGGTTTGGATTTAATAGGCAGGGTAGCAGCTGGGGGATCGATATACCAGACGAGAATCCCCAGGGATAGGGTAGCCATGAAAGTTACCGAGAACACTCTAGGAGGGGGAACCATGAACGTTATCTGACCAGAGGGGTAATGGCCAGGTGGGACAGCTTCTAGATGGTTAAGGCCTAGAGGAATCATTCTAGGAGGGTAGAGAGGCTCATGGATACCAGCTGCAGGTGAAGGGCCAGGAGGAGGGGGTCCAGAAGGCTGAATGAAAGGGCTAGGAGTAGGTTGCATAGGGCGGGGCTGCTGACTAGCCAAAGCGGGTCACTTGAGGGAAGCCTGAGGCAATTGCATCATGCAAACATTCAATGAGATGGGATGAAAGATAGGAGGAGGAATACCAAAGAATTAACCAAGAAAAGATGAGTCTTTTTAGACTCCGGGTGAGACATTGGTCAAGGGGTCGAAGGTTTGCTTATTGGGCACCAACGATATGATGGACTCAGGGGAGGTCTGAGACTTCAGTTTGTAATATGTCAACTGGTCAATGGTGGCTATATTTCCATTATGGGGAAAGGAAATATTGCGGTGAACCATAGATGGTATAGTAGACATTGCATAGTTGTAGCTATGACCCAATAGAATGTTGTAATCTGAGGGGGCGTGAATGGCTTCTACGTCAATGCAAATAGTCTTGCCCACAAGAGTAATAGGACAATTGCGGAATAGGAAAATGGGCTAGGAAGCATGGCTATCCCACGCTTGGAGGGTGATAGTGGAAGGGGCCAACTCAAGTGATCCGAGCTGCTTCTAAACTGAAGCGAACATCACATAGGTGGATGCCCCCTCATCAATGATACAACGGGAAACATTGGTGTTCCGGATATTGATGGGGATTTGGAAGGCGACAGAAGCAGGAAGAGGAGGATGTTCTAACCAGTCAACATCAAAGACGATCAATCAATCATCTGAAGGATCTACATCGCCAATGGTAGATAGTAGAGTTGTTCATTATGAAGGGAATGACTGGAGGAGTTCCGACATTGAGATGGTAGTAGGAGATTGCGCCGAATCATCTACTATACTATACAAATGGGAAGATTTTATAGAAGCGGCATTTCGATGTAATGGTCCCTAAGGGATCTTGGTATGAACCTCTGCCTTAGGCTGAGGGATCTACAAAGGACCATTTGTTGTTGAAAGAGGCTCTGTAGAACCTGAATAAGGGGGCTTGGGGGTAGACGTAGCAGGAGGCCTTTTGTACTGACGTGACCGAGTCTAAAGGTTGAGGTCAACAGTGATGGGTTGGTCAGAGTTCATAATGAGAATCTGGTAATTGGAGGTACCAGATGGAGAATTTTGAGTGGCCGCCTGAGCTTTAGGTGTTTGGGTAGCCACAAATCCTTGTTGAGGGAAAGGATTAGTAAACACAGCTGGTTGACTAGGCACAACATTGGGAGGGACGGAAGGGGAGGCTTGTTGTCCTCGCAATGTTGCTTAAGTCTCCCACATCTTCAGCATATGTGGTAAAAGAGGACAATCGTGGGTGTAATGAACATATACATCGCAACATGAACAAGTCTTATTCATGCGAAGAGGCTTGTCCTTCTTGGGCTTAGTGCCCTGTTGCTGGTTAGCAGTGTTAGGTGCATTACCTTGGGTATTAGGTCCATGATTACTGGGGGTAGATTGATTTTGAGTGCCTTTCCTCTTCTTTTTGGAAGTAGGAGTATTAGTCGCGCCCTGCTGTGCATACACCTACCCCTGAGGGGGTGTTGGTTGCTATTGCGGGGGTTGAGAAGGCATGGGAGGCGTGTTACCCAACCTCCTTATTATATGTATCTGCAGCCTAGTGCTAAATATGCTAGGAAAAAGGAGGAGGCATGCCGTATCCTGGATACATGCTACTAGGAGGGGGAAAAGTGTTGGAGGTGGTGGCCGCTCCCTGAGGGAAGCCATAGCCCATGGGAGGCTGAGCGTATGGATTAGAAAAAGCTCCAACGATATTTTCAGTGACATGAAATGCCCTCAGTGCGTTGGCACCACTAGGTCTTGGGAGATCAGGTAAGATGGTATAAACATAACCTTACTGAGTGTAGATCAGGTCATATTTTAACGCAATATGGAGAGTAGCTTCTTCGGTTTGAGGGAAATGTGATGCAACATCTTTTCTTATAGTAGGAAAAAGGGATCTAAGGAACCATTCCATGTAGACATGGTCTTCGAAGTTAGGGCCTAGACACAGGATATTTCTTCTCCACCATTCCTGGACATGATTGGATAGGCGGGTCGCAGATGATTGACGGAAATAACTCAAAAGTTCAGTACCCATGTCATAATGGAGGGGAAGCTGGAAATAAGACAGAAAAGCCCGGGCAAGAGTCGAAAAGGTGGTATGAGAGGATGAGGCCTGATCAACATACCACTTAGAAGCTTCGCCAGTAAGCATATGTTAGAACAACCGAAGATGGACAGAGTCATCGGTAATGGAGTTAGGTAAACACCACATGTGGAAATATCGAACATGGTTTGTAGGATATTCTCAAACAATACCTTCAAACTTGGGGATGTCGGAAGGGAGCTTGGTTGGCATATCAAGCCAACCAGTGTCATGGCGTATAGGGTCATTAATCAACTACTTAAAATCGGGAAGACTGAGGCCTGCCATGTAGGGGAGCAAGGGAGCAGCCTAGGTAGTTCTTGTTGCGGTCCCACTAGTAGTATTCCTAGCATTAGGGCCAGGGCTACCACCAGCGTTAGGTCTTGAACCAGACATGGTGAAGGTGATAGGTGGAGAACTAGAAGGGAAACCCAATGAACTAGAAGAGGAGTTGGAGTGTGGACTCGATGGAGGACTATTTCGAATCCTACATGGAGGAGTAAGTATTCCTACCGGAAACTGAGGATGAAGGCCAAGAAGTCCCCGGGATAAATTCCTTGGGGGCGCAATGATGAAGGCACAAACATGGCACAAAGGGAGGAGATACCAAAAAGGGCAAGGAGGTGCAGGATCAAATGATTACAATGTAGAAATAAGGGCATATAGGTGCAGGATCAATTTATTACAATGTTAAATTTGTTAGTCATTAGTATTTTTCACCTATTGTTGATGACTAGTTTCCTAGCTGAGTTTTCTAGAAGCTAATCTCCATCTGTCAAGTTGTCATCTAGAAAACACCCAAAACAAATTTTTACCCTCCTACCTTTCTCTGTCAGCCTATGATCAGAGCAATCTTCAATTTTCAAGTCATATCTTGCTTCAGCCAAATATCTCTGTCTAAAGTTGTCTTAGCCTTGCTTATCTGCTATCATTTTTCCCCTTGTTTCTCATGAAACTCACTGTCCAATATTTTACAAAGTGTCTCCCTTCCTATCCTTTACCTTCTTGTCAAACACAATCAGAATCAATGAAAGTTGCCCCTAAGTTAGGTAGTGGCGCTTTAGAGAATCCCTTCCTCGGAAAAAACAGCCCAAGCCAGAATCCTTTGTTCAATACCAGCTAGCCTTGAATTAGCGCTTAATCTGCAAAAAAAAAAGCTTGATACACCCATATGTCGCACCACTAAAAGGTCTTGATGTCTCAGCAGTACATGTTTCAAAATCCAAACTGATATTATGTTAATCTACAGTGTTTCAGTGTCTCTTTCAGAAGCAGAGATGCACAAGTATTCCAGAAGACATCATCAAACTCAACATAAGAAGACAACTGCTTCTCATGTTGTTTTGAGCCTAGGATAAGAGTACTAGTTAGAGAGAAAATCCAATGTACCTCTACAGACACAGTCAAGAAAGGTTAGTAAATAATGACCAACAAGAAAATACTGTACAAATACATGTCATGTGGTTCCTGGTTTAAAAGGTTCAAAAAGATATTTTGACAAAAGGATACATATCTCAAAACATGCCTCATATAGTAGATTTTCAAAATTTCACTTTATTACCTATTCTAATATACCAAGCAGAGACATGTGTGGCAAAGAAAGATGACATAGTTTGGGAAATAGATGAAATGTCATGACTGTGAAACCTCCTCCAATAGAGAGCAGATGGTTGGGTGACATGCTGAAAACCTCCTCCAATATAAGAGCAGATGGTTTAGGAACAGAGATGTAACCTCATTTAAAGAAGCAGAGGTTCAGGGTGTTTTAAGTGATCTTAGAGCTGTTGTAGGCCACCTCCTTCCAAGGGGTAAAACAAAAAATGCATCAGTAGGTTTGGATTATGTTTAAGAAAGTTTTCAATTGGAAAGTCAAAGTTGAAAATTAGTGGGAACAATTGAAAGTTTATAAGCTGAATTATGGTATTACATCATAAGCAAAGCAGTGATATTATAGTATTGAAGAAACCTCTTATTCCTATCTATAAAGACCTCCATCAGCAGATAATAAGAGAAGGCCTCATGATAGGTCTAAAGGGTCATTGAAAAGAGCTGCAATAGTAGTTTTTGTGATGATTTCCCTTATTGACTAAATCAAGAAAAAAAGCACAGCTACTCCTTGAAATGATCTATTCAAATTGCAGAAGGTGTAGTTATGCCATGCATGAAAAACATGGTTCAAGGTGGTTTCCCCGTAATGAACAAGCAAGAGCAGTGGGTTTTTGATGGTTGGATTTCATCTTGGTAGTGTTCTAAGCTCAATTTTTTCACCCATTATAATGGCACAAACAGGAGTCTTTTGTCCTTTCATTATCTTCAGAATCTGTGGCTTACTTTGGCTTTTAGTATGGATAACAGCAATATCTAGAAGTCCTCAAAGTCATCCTCAAAAACCTGGGTTAGAGCTTCTGTACATTCTAGATGGAGATGAGAATTCCATAAAAGTTGGCACACATAAGCCCTTTGCAGAGTTTTGATAAATATTGATTGGAGAGAATTTTACAGCCCTTGCTGTTAGGTATTTTTCACTTACAAATACAAACTAAAAACGAATCTGATCCAGATGATTGTTCTAGAGCAAGAGTTAATAAAAAATATGCAAGCATTGATCTGGAACAAGAATTTTCAGAACCAGATCCAGATGATAGAGAAATGCATGATGGTGTTGACAAGCTGCAATAAGGATAAAAATGATAATCTCCTTGGTGAAAAATCAGAGGATATGCCTATGAAAGGACCCTCATCACCTCAAAAGCAATGGGTTTTTCATTATACTTCAAAGGCTGTAGTGGAAAATGTTATTAACCCCTTTCATCATAAACATGAGGCCTCAAGAAATTATCATGGCATGAATTCATTTAGGACCGAGTAGAAAATCAAGAAAGATTGTTAAAAAGCTTCCTTACTTCATGAAGCAATCAATTTACCCTATGATTGATTGAAAGGCTACAAGGTTGTCTTGATAATGGACTCCTCTATAAACAACAATCCAAGTTTGAAAGTTTCAGCACTCCTTTCATTCCATACAAGACAGAGTTTTATGGCAGTATATTATGGCTTCTTCATTTCATAAAACAATGGAGATTTCCTCATGGTGATTAAAAGGCTGCAATGGTGTCTTTATGATAAACTTCTTCAAAGTAGACTAGGGAAAATCAGTTTGAGACAAAAAGGAGAAACAAAGTTTTCCAAGCTTGGTAAACTGCAATGTACAAATTTAAAAAATTCTGTCCAAGACTGAAAAGCTGCGAAATATGCTTGATATGCCTTAAAATGTTGAAATAAAAGTGAAGGATGCTAATTAAAATTTCATGAAGTTGTTACACAGGATTGTTGAAAATTTCAAAAAAGATGCAAACAGGATCCAGTCCAAGAAACACTAGCATAAAAAGCATCAAGAAGAAACTTGAATAAAAAATGGATCCATTCACAAAGGAAAAGTTTTCTAGGAGGGAAAAGTTGTCTGAAACCTTTGGTGACAAAATCAAAACACACCAAAGAAACAACAATTCTGGTGGTTCTTTGAAAAAATTTCTCATAGCATGTGCTCCTAACAAAGATGATGATAATTCAAACAACCTGAAAACTAGTGCTACATAGGATGTTCAGATTCCTGTCCCTAATGACAGTGGCAAGGACAATGATGAATTCACTGAAATATATTCTTCAAGCATAGACTCACAAAGTGTAAAGTTAGCAACTGCAACAAAGAAGGGCTTATCCTCAAGAAAAGAACAGAGGCCTTCTACAAATTCTGAGGCATTTGAAGAATCTAATACAATTCTTGGAGGAAAAAGATCAGTTCGTATTAATTATGTTCCACGTGGCATCACTCTTTTCCATTTAAGAGAATCGCTTTCAATACATGGAGAGATTGTGGGTTCTTTCTCTCAAAATGGGGACAATGCAACGCCTACTTGTTATATTGAATTCAAGACAAAAGAAGCAAAGGAGAGAGCTTTAGCTTCTCATTGGGTTTTTGTCAATAGAAAACAATTGTTAAAGGACTGCCCCAGATTGCAAAAAAAAACCTATACTTTCTGTTTGAGAGGAAGTTTCTGTTTAAGCAAGGATTTGTCAAAGAAAGTTCAGTGTTACTTCTGGCTCTAAAATATGACATTAGTCGATTGGAAATGTCCCAATAGCTATATGCAAATGGTTTTAGATTGTGAATTTAAGATGAGAAAGAGATGGCTTTACCAGCTAATAATTGGCATCTTAGGAAAATATTGGCTTCAAGACATCTTCTATTAGTACCTGCAATGGATATTTCTACTGTATCTTTGTTACAAGCTCTCCTTCCTCTTGCCGATCAAATATTATGTCATGAGAAGCCTAGACAATGCCAAAGGAGAAATGCAATCTGCATTACAAGAAAGGTTCAGGTTTTGTCTATGTTTTTTTGAAGAAGTTAGAGATGTAGGGGTTGCATTGCCTCCCTCTGCATTGATATCCTCAAAGAATTATATTTTATTTTACAAAGGACAAAATATTTTCTAGAGGACTGTAGTAGCGATGTAAGTTGTGTTTGGCTGATTATGCAAATCGAAGAAGTATCAAGTAAATTTAATGTTGTAACACATGACATGGCTACTGCATTGAATGTACTTTCCTTGAGAACGCTGGATGTCTCAGACGAGCTTAAGGAGCAAATTGAGTTGGTTCACAGTCAGGCCAGAAGCATTGATATTTTCATTGATAATTCTAAAGAACAGATCTGCAGAGACATGCTTGCTATTCTTGATGAATTCGAGAAGGAGGTGGCCCCAAAGGAATCTAAACTCAAATTTTTTTTTTGATGATTTTCATCTGAAAAATGCAAGGGATTGTCTAAGAGAGATAGAGTTGTTAGAGGAAGAGATGAGAATCCAAAATAAGCTAGGCGTAGATCAAAATGTTTCAATTATTAATAGCTTGATTTTCTTCATGCGCTATTGCAAAGGTGTCCTGTTTGGGGTTACAAAGATGGAGTTTGATGCACAATTGCAGCCATCAAGTGAACACAGAGTTTCCATATCAGAGTCCAAGGATTTCCCTTTTATTCAAGATGATTTCAGATGTCTGATCTCACTTAATTTGATGAAGGAACCAGTCACTGTTTCTACAGGGAAAACGTATGAGCTATCATCCATTACCAGATGGATCGAGGAGGGAAATTCTACTTGTCTGAAGAATGGGCAGAAGTTTTTGCACAGAGATCTTATTAGAAATCATGCTCTCTAGAACCTTATTATGCAGTATTGTGATGCACATAATATCCCTTTTGCAAAACCAGAAAACAAGAAATGTTCTTCGATGGAAAGCATCATGAGTTCCAAGGCAGGTTTAGAGGCTGCAAAGATGACAACAACGTTCCTTGTGGAAAAGCTTGCTACATGAGCTTTTGAAGCAAAAAGGTGGGTTGCTTATGAACTTAGATTTCTTACCAAATGCAGTGTGGACAATAGAGCTCGCATTGCAGAGGCAAGAGCCATGCCTTTTCTTTGTATCTCTTCTCTTTTCAGAGGATCTGAAAGCTCAGAACATGTGGTAACAACGTTTTTAAATTTATCTACTTATGAGAGGAATAAAGCTAAAACAATGAAATCTGGTGCATTACAGCCAATCATCAATGTTCTCAGTATGCATGACATGCCTGAGAATGAGCACGATCCACCTGTAGGAGGAAATAGAACAAAATTGTGAAGGGCACGGCGCGCTTGTAGGTAGGCGTGGCATGCCTATGCCTGGTCACTCTGAATGGCCCGGTTCCTCCTGAATGACAGTGCCCGTCAGTGTTTTGCTTATATCCAAGCCATCAGGATGTACATAAAGCTCTTTTCACCTGCCTAAGGACCATTCCATCCCATTCTTCGACTTTATGCCATTTCCAGTTCCATTTCTAATCTCTTCACTGCCCATTTCTAAATGGCCTAGACCACCTCTGAACAGCCCGGTGCCCATGGTTGCTGCTGAACGACACGACCCATTCTTTCTTTGTTTTTTTCAAGGCCTTCAAAGCATGAAAAAAGTTCCTTCCAAGTGTCAAATTACCTCATCATTCTTTGTTTTCACTTCCAATCATTGAACCTGTAAAAGCCACCTCTAAACCTCCATTTTTAGCATTGCCCAGGACACTCCTGAATGGCCCGGCGCCCAGAGTTGCTGCTGAACGGCAATGGCCCATGCATTTTTTACTTTTTCCAAAGCACTCAAACCATGAAAAAATTCTATTCCAAGTGCCGAATGCCCCTAATATGCTCAGTTTTCACTTTCAATCATTGAACTTGTGAAAAACACCTCCCAAACCTCTGTTTTTCGACCTGCCCATGACACCCCTAAACGTCCCACCGCCCAAGCGCCCGGGCCACTGTCAACCAGGTTTGTGGAAAACTTGCCAAAGTCTCTGAAGATTCCAAAATCAGTTTTCACACAACAAGTTCATCTCACAATGTAGCAAAAAGACATGTTTTGAAGGTATTCATATCTATGGTCGTATGTTTGATTTAAGAGAAGGTTAGACATCAAATTTTAAAGGAAAACAGTGATGAGTGAAAAGGGTTCATTGACAGTTTTTAAAGGGAGTTTCAATAGCCTCATTTCCATCAAGAAAGACTTGTTTTCCAGCTAGAGATAACACAGTTGCCCGGAAAGAAAACAGAGTTGTTTTAATCACTAATAAAAGAAGATATTACTATGGACAAGCTAACTAATCTTCTTCCAAGAGAACTTAATTTCTAGGGTCATCACAAGGGAACAATTTTTAAATTAAGGGCTTGCTATCACTATTGAAAGAGGTATTTATTGTAAATAGTTAAAATATACGCAACCTCTAAAGGAAAAAACAGAGATTGAAAGGTTAAATCATCATAGTTATTGATGATCTGTTTGCAAAAGGATTGTTTATTGAAACAGTGAAAAGGAAAAGGGCTAATGTGAAAATTTGAAAATCCTTTTGTGCTATGAGATAGCTAAGGTTACACAGTTGATAGAGGCAAAAATAGAGTTTTGTAAAAGGATTTCAAATCAGTTTAAAGAGTCATCTTGGCAGTGGTTTCAAAGAACACCTTGTTTACTAAACCAGAGAAGAAACAGTGATATAAGGGTAATGTCCTTGTTGAAATTTTGAAAGGTTGTTTAGAGACAGTGAAAGGAAGAAACATATCTTGTTTTGTTTTAACATACCATGTTTGTCATGATCAAAGAAAACAATGACTTCAAATGTGTCCCTTTTTGTTTCAAATAAACACAGAGAGACAATGAATAGGGGATGAAGATTTTGTCAAATTAAAAGGGGTCTTCTTGCTGTGGATAACAAGGATAAAAATAGTGATTGAGGGAAAGAGGTTTTTGGTGCCAAAAACACAAGGATACTCCCCTTCAAAAACCACAAACATGTCTTGTTAAAGACCTCTTGGCTCAAACACAATACTGAAGAGATGACTTTAGTGATGATGAGGAACAAGGCAAAGAGTCTAAACATAGCAGTGATAATGAAGAGAAAAGTGATGGGTAGTGAGGAAGTGATAAAAAGGAACATTATGGCAGCCAACACAGCAATAATCATAAGGGTGATGAAGCATAAAACAGTGAAGGGAAAGAGCATGACAGTCATGAAGAAGGCAGTGACAAAGACAAATAAGGCAGCCCTCAAGCAGGCAATGATGAGGGCAAGACAATAAAAAACATGGATCATGAAGGGCACTCTCCAAAGCATGTGCTAGATTTCTCTCCTAGGCACGGGGCCATGACTTCTTCACCAAAGCTAAAATGCCAAACAACAAGGAAGAAAACCAAGAAAAGCTCAAAACTGCCCAAAGAGGGCACCCGGTGAGAAAAAAGGAGAAAGACACCTCTAGTCTTGGAATTTTGGCCTGAGATTCTTGACATGTTTCTAAAAATCCTTGAGGGACTTGCTCACCAAAATTGAGCAAATTTTGACATGTTCTTGTTTTTTGACATTTTTGGGCCTAATTGCATAAAATCATGGGCACCGCCATTTTGGTTTGGAGCATCCTCAACTCTTGAGAGTGGTACCATTGGATGCATTAAATTCAGGGGCATCTACTTAAAAACTTTTAGAGCATTTGAAGTTGTTTTGGTCACCCAAATATGCAAAAGACACTCACTTTTTCGACACTCTGCCCACATATCAGCAAGGCCTATTTTTTGGGTTTTTTCACTCAATTCAATATTTGACAAACTTCTAGGAATTAGAATGGGGCAATTCAAATTGTTGTAGAAATTAGACATCCAAATATTTCCCACGAGCCATCATGGGCCTCATTTCGACATTGGGAAGGCCCTCAAAAGTCATCTGAAATACAGTCAATGTTTTGCTGGTGCGCCCCTAGTGCTTTTTGGCCAAAAAGCAGTTTTCTGAAGTGGCCTCTCCAAATGTGCATTAAGCTATTTTGGGGCATTTCCAGTAATAAAAAATTCAAATTTATTCCCTTTTTTAGCATTTTGAGATATTTTTTTGGATATTTTGTGCCTTGGGCTTTGCAAAGCCTCAAGGACAAAATCAGATATTTTTGATGGGCCAATGAGATTGCAAGTTACACTAGGAGGTTTTCCCTCATCTTGGCCTATATATTCCAAGAGACTTCATTGTAAATAATGATGAACTTGATGATATAGAGCAATATATGGTTATATAATCTTGGAAGAAACACTTGTCTCATGCATTGGATAGTTTCTTGAATGTTTTTGGATGATGAAAGAGGACTATTGTTGGATTCCTTGACTTGGTAAAATGGTATAGTGTCCCTCTCTGTTATGTTTTCTTTGTTTTCATTCATATTTCATGCTATTTCTTACTATAAGACAGTATAGAATAGATTTGATACATGCACTTGGAGCCACCTCAGATTTCCTGTTTCTTTATAGCTTCTATGTTTTCTTCCTTCTTAGTCATATCAAAGAATCCTTGATTGCTCTTTGATAATTGAAGAAATTGTTTTCTTATTTTATTTATGGTTTTATGCATGCTAAGTATGATTCACGGTATGCCCTGCTTACTCATGGATAGTCATAGCTCCACCTCTAAAACCTTTCGTTGATTGTTTGATTGTCTTAGTTGAACCAAGGAGGTCTTGTACTAATCTTTCCCTTTGCCTAAAACTATGCAATCTTACTTCAAAGTGCCCGAAATCTTGGAATACTATGCTTAGGAGTTTCCTCATAGTGATTTGAGTTATTTTTTTGTCTTAATTGTCTTTCCCCAAAGTCTGATAGCAATTTCCTAAAGTTAGAGAGTCATATATCTCTATGTATTGCTTGAATGTTTATTTCTATGC
This sequence comes from Pinus albicaulis, assembly GCA_034641835.2. Lineage (NCBI taxonomy): Eukaryota > Viridiplantae > Streptophyta > Pinopsida > Pinales > Pinaceae > Pinus > Pinus albicaulis. The sequence goes on from CM076582.1 coordinate 1,664,947,492, forward strand.
ATTTATCAATTTATAGTTACATTTCTCATGATTAATGGTTAGCCCTACCATGTCTATGTCAGCTATTGAATTATTTATGTTCGAAATCCTTTGTTATTCACAAAATTAGTGTCCATCCCACTCCATTTTACTCAAAGATCCATTTTACCTTGATCAAATTGGCCCTTCAACATACCTTGTATCACCATCTGGAGCTTTCTTGACCTTTTCGACCCCATAGCCCAGTTGATATGACATATTTTTACCTATATTAGTCTTTGATCAGTTCATCCCTCACAAACCTAAAAACAAAACCAAAAACCTACTTCATAACTAGCCTAAAATTAGAAACACAAGAAGCAAAACACATAGATATCCCTTAAAAAAATAGAGAGAGCCCTCTCTGAGTCCAGGAAGGCTAGGTCCTTGGGCTCCAAGAATTGGTTTGATGTTACCCTGTCACTTGGCTTGCTAATCAGCCAAATCACGGGACCCTAACAAAAGTCTTTGCCTAGCGGTGTTAACCAGACTCTTCTTCACTTAGGGTGTGTGTGTTAAGTGTGTAAATTTTAATTTTTAAACCCAAACGTTTGTAGAGAAAAATAAAAGGTGTGTTGTATAACTGTAAATAAACCTATAGATAATAGTATATGAAACTAAAATAACAAAAAATAAACAACTAATTATGCATTAATCTAAACCCAAGGAGGAAAGCCTCTCAACAATTAGTCTGTAGGTGGGCAAAAATCTAGTCAAAACACACCAAAATAGCCAATAGATTTAAGGTCGGGAGGGACAATGATCTAAAGTTCAGATCTACTAGAAATAGGTGCAGAAAAACAACAAAAAGTCAGAGGAAAATTTGTTGTAAATGAGGTGGTGAAAGGCTATAACCTGGAGGGAAACGGAGGGAACCCTAGAGGAAAAACCAAACAAAACTAAAAGGAGGTGTTTTGGATGGATTAATAACCAATATGAAGTGGATCTAAAGGTAAGGGATCAGATCTGAAAAATGGCTGAACACACTGAAATTTTAGATAACCTGTGGCAGCTAAAACTCTTCCATGAAAGGTGGAAGGTACTGAAGCCCTAAGGGGATAGGTTCCCACTTTGATGAGTAAAACAGAAAAAATATAGGTCCATAACAGGCAAAGACAGAGGTCAGAAAACCCTGAACAAAGGCCCAAACAAACCCAGGAAAATCTTAGAAAAATTCCCGCAAAAAGTTCAGGTCGCAGTTACTGACCTGTTTTCTGTAGAGGTCGCAGGTTTTGGCCTGTTTTCTGCACCCTGGAGGTTCAGGTCGTTGGTTTTTGCCAAAAAGTGTGACCTGCACTTTTGGCACTCTCGGGAGCAGGTTTAAATTTTTTTTGTCATTTAAGCTACGAATGATGCCTGTCACCTGCGCAATAGGTCTGAAAACACACGGAAGTTAGAATTTTCAATGTTTTAGGGTTCTATAGGTTAAAAACAACATCAAGAAAAGAAAAAAAAGAAGCTAAAGTGAAAACCTAGGGTTTGAAGAAGCTAGATATGCAAGGATCTGAAAAATGACAGAGGTCGTAATCGTAAACCCTTGTGGAGTTGCCAGGTGTTAGTATGAATCTTAATCGCAAGCGTACGAACTAGGCTCACTTTAGCCATGCATAAAAAAAAACCCTAACAACAAATATTGCTGCCAATATATTTAGATCTGCAATTAGTTGACCAAGATAAATGCTACAAAATCTAGATCTATGCATTAAAAGACATTAATCAATAAATAAAAACAAGAGTTGCTCCATGCATCCAATAGACAAGACAAGATTGTTTTAAAGAATTTTTGTTTTCTTTGACACCTAGGAAGGGAACATAGAAAGATGTTACCAATCCTCCTCAATGGGATGGGTTCTTGTAAGTCCTCGGCATTTCCGATCTAAAATCCCTCTCTCTTGATGGTGTAGGAAACCCAGACAAAAATGGAACTCAAAGGGAGCTGCAAGAAAAATGGTAGCAAAATATGACAATGATGGTGGATCAAAGTCAGAAAGTATAGATCTAGAGTGAACTTTAGGAAACAAAAGGTAGTGAATGAATGGAAAAACTCTTCTATTTATAAAAAAATATTGAGTTAGTCTAGATATTGGTGCATAATTAAAATATTATTAACCAAATCAAGATCAAACTTTTATGGAATAATTTATTATATTTTTTGGAGGGAAATTTTTTTTGACTTTGTTCAAATCCCTTTATTTGTAAATAATAAATAAATAAATGATTTATTTATTATTTTAAGGATGTGGTTGAGTAATAATCAAATAAATAATTATTTATTCAATTATTTATAAATGATTTAGTCAAATTTAAACTAATTATTCCTTGAGGAAAATCAAACAAATGTGGATTTATTTAATATTTCCTCATGGCGTTTCCTATTTAGACCATAAAAAACTTAATAAATGTGGTTTACTAAGTTATTTTTCATAGTGAAAGAAATTTTACTTAGGGTAAAATTGGTCTTACATGGTGAGCTTTGGTCCATCTAATAGTAACAGGTTAGATGACCAAAAAATGGTGTAACACGTGGGATACAAAAATATGATGAGAATTAAAAAACTAAAATCTATAATGAAGTAAAAGTTATATAATTTAATTAAAATTATTTTATTTTGAAAACAATTATTAAAATAAAATGTTTTGGGAATTTAATTTGAAATTAGGGTCCATATTAAGAGAATATTTTAGTAAATAATTTTCAAATAAATTGTATAAATGTTTTTGGAGGGACATACTTCAAACAAAAAATTTCGGCGAAAATTTTTGGAGGGAAATTTTCATTGTTTCAACTATATATTATCATTGGGAGAGATATCATTTGCATCATTCAACATTTCTTGTTTTAGTGTTATGGATTCCTCTGATACTGAAGTTTATTTTTATGAAGCATCAACATCTTCATCACGTAAAAACTCTATTCATATTGATGAATATAACGAGAGAAGTGGTGACAAAATGAAAGATGAAGATTTTCAAATGAATAGAGTGTCTAATTGTCCACTTATTCCTATTCCTATGGACTATGAGAGAAACAATGATGAATGGAAAGATGAAGAGTTTAAAAAAACTAGAGACTCACAATTCCCACTTAGTCCTAATCCCAAGGACTTTGAGAGCAATAGTGATGAATGGCAGGATGTAAAATTTTCAGTGGATAGTCACATTTTCCACTTAGTCCTAATCCTAAGGACTATGAGAGAAATAGTGATGAATGGTTGAATGAAAAATTTTCAGTGGATAGAGAGTCACATTTTCAACTTAGACCTAATCCTAAAGACTATGAGAGAAATAGTGATAAATGGTAGGATGCAAAATTTACAGTGGATAGAGAGTCACATTTTCCACTTACTCCTAATCCTAAGGATTATGAGAGAAATAGCAATGAATGGAAGTGTTAACACTAGAAAATCGTACAAGCAGAATATGACATTATTTAATGTCAGGCAGAAGGATTTACAAGGCTGAAAGTCATTAGAGAATCTGGAAAGTATTTAAAAAATCTCTAAGGTATGAGGAAAAATCAAATCTGAGCAAGTCATAAATGCTTTTGTGCGCATAATACTTCATGAAGAGTGCCTTTGGATGCCTTTTGACCCCAAATGCATGCAATCCCGGGAGTGGTGAAAGTCACTTTCTGGGACCACAAAAATCACACTCCAGGACAATGATTTCTCACTTGAAGCTGCTTAAGGACAGCCACCAAAGCCTCCTTAGACATCAAGGGATCATATAATGGAATATTTGTGGCACACAAAGGAATCTTTCCCCTCTCTTGGGTCACCATCCACAATGTACCAAGAGAGGGAAGGAGGATTTGAATTCTCCTATATAAGGCCACCAAGAGATGAAGAATTTGAGAGCACATTGTTATGTTGGTCAGAATTGCCTAAGAAATACTAGTAGTGTCTGATCCGAAGCTGAAGATAGAGGGGACTCAATTGTTGGCCATCCAAAAATTTTAGTCCACCATAGTATAGAGAGGGAGAATTTGCACCGAAGCAAGATTGGAAGTAAAAACATCCTTCCATCGGGACTTAGAACCCATGTTCTAAGGGCCCTTTGGCAAGAGGGTTAAAGTTTCATCCTCATTTCCTACCAGCACTCAATAAGAGGGGCTGAAGAGCCACCGTTTGGATTATTGCAGCTGTTTGACTCTATTCAGAGCTTTTGTTTTATTTTTTTTAGTTTTAGTTTAGTTTTAGTTTATATATGAATGCTATTTCTATATCTAGTATGTTTATGATTCTAGCTTGTTCCACTAACTTTCTTGACAACACTTATTTTTCTACCTGTGACCAATAACTTAAGAGGGTAAAACACACCCCTTAAGTTGGTGTGATTTCATACATGCATGCTCCAAACACACTAACAGAATATTGGCAACTCCATTAACGTTTATTTCCAAGTTTATGTGGTTGTGCCTTTTTGCAGAGACCCCTATCTGTGTTGTGTAGTTGAGCTGAATTTCCCCATTTTTATCTTGCAGTCCCTAGTTCATCCCAAGTGACAGTCTGAAGCAGAACAACTCCAAAAAATTACTTTTGCAGGAATTTTCACGCTTTTTCCTCCCATAGACACGCGCAAGGCGGGTGTTCAGAGCTGACCTGTGCACAGACATCGCACCTATTGCAACCTTTTACATGCAAAAGATAGAAAGAGAAATTTCTCCACATTTCCATATTTTATTGCTTTTAAAGTGCTTGGAAGCCCATAATACATCTATTAGCACTGGTTAAGGTACCCCGCAGCTTGCTAAAGCTCACTCTTAGCTGCTTTTTGTAGGCTTAGAGTTAGTTTTATTTCAAGTTGATTTTTGCAAATTTCACACATAGTTTAAGTAGGGGGAAAAATAACTTGCATTTCCGAAATTTTTTTATGTTTTGCAAATTAAGGTACCAACACACCTAGATAATTAGCCAAAGTAAGTGGCCCAAGTCCACACATGCTTAGATAGTTTCTTTTTTCTAGTGTAAATATTAATAGTTTAGTTCAATTTTTGCACTAGGATTTTGGGACCAGGATTGAATTGTCGATAGAAGAGAAAGTAATCTCTATTGCCTTTGCACCCTTCAGTGATTCTAGGAAATCATATGAACACTCTTTATTCACAACTCACCATCTCCCTTTAGTTGATCACATAGATTAACTAGGAAAAATAGAAAGCGGCCTATATCTGCACATGTTTTTATTTTGAACAAGGAACAATACAACATAGTTTAATAGGGGATTTTGAAAAGGATCATCGCATATCCACACGTTCAAACTATGTGATTGTCCACTTTTTACTCACACAAATCCACCCACTAAGCAAAGAAAAGACACCTAAAACTAACTTAACCAAACTCACTAAATTCTCCATATAGGGGCCACAAAATAATTTATAGTTTAAGTTAGGATCAAGGGGGTAGGCATCCAATAAGCTGCCTTGATCATTGTTCATCTTGAAACATAGAAATTGATTGTTTAGGGAGCTTTAAATCCACCTATCAGCCCATGGAAAAGAAAATCTGAGCATGATAGAGACCTATTTCAGAGGGGGTTAGGCTTAGTTATAGTGCGTGCAGTATCAGTTGGGGCTACCTAACCCGGCTGATACTCAGTACTGTTAGCTGACTTACCAAGAAGCCCAAGACTCAAATTGTCACGTGGGATAGTGGTAATTAGTGGCAAAATCTAGGGCATCCTTTCCCTATAGGTGACAGTGCAGGAAAGAACTAGATCCTCTACCCTTACCTTGGTAGATTTTCTTCGGCTGACTGGGGTATCGCCAGCTCTGACGGGATGTTGTGCCAACACTCGCAAGATATCTTCTCAAGGACCAGTTAAATTTGAATGTGTGAGGACGAATAGGTCTTCTAGGATTTGAGTATCATACACAAACAAAAAAAAACCACCTTTTTGATTGCTTGATCACATAGAATTAATTTAAAGGGAAAAGTTATTTTATTCTCGCTTTGTTTTATGTATGTGATTGGAATTTTGATTTGATCATTGTAATATTCCAAATTTTGTGGAATATTAATTTTTGACATTTTCACTTAGGAGGTAAATAAAATGGGTAGGAGACCCATTCATTTTATCTTTATGGAATAAAAATCCTCTCAGCCTGAAGGGGAATCACTTTTGGAACTTGATTTCAGACCTCCATGTGTGAAAAGGGGCTTTTTTAGGATGACTAGGTCAGGTTTGACCAAGTCAAACAACGCAGTAGCATGAGGTGGAGAGCACATTGTGGGACAGCACAGAGAAGGAGGGAATATTCCTTGAGAAGGAAAACCCTAATGAATGGGGCCCATGGAGAGGGAGCTCACAATTGTATAAGAGGAGGGAAAGGAAACCATTGTTGCTCATGTTATGGATTTTAGATTTCCATTTCTGTTTAGACTTGGAGCATCATCTTGTTGTTTAGCAAGAGTTGTTGAGGGAATTCCTGTTTAGGATTTCCTCTCCTTCTCGAGATACCTCTTAAGGGATTTTTCTTCATTATTCCCCATATCCAGGCCTAAGGCCAAAGCATTTCATCTAGCTACAGCGCAGTCTCCATTGGTGGCTGGGTGTTACCGGGGAGAGTTCTACAACACCACTCCGGGGATTGATTTTTAGAGGAGGAGATATCCATTTCATTGGGGGACCATTGAGGAGTGTTCTTGGGCAGATTTTCATATCTTGGCACCAGGCCAATGTTTTCTAGCTCACATACAACGCAGTATCTCTCGTAGACTATGTTATTCTCATGGTGCATTTGTAGTGAGGGACTGCAAGATTGATTAGAGGGGAAGTCTGGGGTGAAAGGATCAGCCTTTCATTTTAGAATTCTATTGGAGTCTATTTCAGATTGCAGATCATATTCATCCAGCTCCTTGTATTTTGTGTATGAGTTGCTGCTGCTACCGAGCAACTCTGGCATTATTTCATTTTCCCATTTTGTACATGTAATGTAGCCAATCCTTCTAAGGATTGATGTATTGTATTTTCAGTGGTTGAGATCATTCTCCCCTACTTTATTTGAGCCCATATTGTCATATCTTCAAATCATTATCATTTTGCAGCAGTTCTCCTTCAAGGATTGCACATTCATAGCCTAGGGCTTTATTCATGCAACATAACTCTTCATATTTTCATGTACATTTCCCTTAAGGTTTGCAGCATCCTATTGAGTGACTATTTCCTCATGGATTTGTTTATCTTATGCTGCTATAATATGATATGATGGCTATTTGATTCTCCCAGCATTTTATGTGTTCATGTATTCATTGCTGCTCCAGAGGAGGTGTTTTACATATTGCTATAGCTTCACTTTGGAATATCTTATGATATTCCCAAGGTTGTAGATTTTCCAGATTTGGAACATTACAGTGGTATCAAAGCACAATATTTGGCTCAGCCTGTGGCTTCAAGCCAAGGTGCTGAATCCCTAAAGGGGAATATTTCAAGATCTATAGACAGAGTCTGCAGATGGCCAGGTAGCCTCTAGATCTCACCCTTTTTTCAAAGGTGACATATCCAGTAAATGCCCCTGTAGTCAATCTTTGGAATAGAATTTTGATATTCTTGAGAAGGGAACTTTACAGTTCTCAGCTTGTGTGTTTGATTTCAGAAAGAGAAGATGAAGAGGATGAGATTACTCTCATACATTTTCAGATCCAAGAAGAAAGAAGAAGAGAAATGCACTGAAACTCCAAAAGGGTTTCAAGGAAGAGAGATTTGCAGAGAAACCCCTAGAGGATTTCAAGAAGTAGAAGCAAATGCATGCACTTCCTTTTCTTGTAGAGGAAGTGAAGAAAAAGGAGACCACTTAGAGCATGAAATTCTGAGTGGGTATTTGGCAGAATATAAGTACCAACCTAGGGCTTTCCAAGAGACCCTAGATTTTCCTCAGTTTATTCAACTGAGAGAAGAAAGAAGACCTTACAGCAAAGAATAGATCAAAGGCAATAGATTCCTATTGTCTAAATTTTATGGGTCAACTACAGCAAGATCCTGGGCAATAAAGCTTGAGGCATTCTTCATACTTCGTCCAATGGGAGAGAGGGAGGTAGCAGAAGTTGCAGCGCTGCACCTAGAGGGTGAAGCCAATGCTTGGTGGTGCAGTCACTTAAACCACACAAGGGTGACTTATTTTTTTGAGTTCACTCAAGAGCTGATCAGAACCTTTGATGAGGAAAGATCATAGGAGAGAAGAGCCACACCACCATGGGAGGAGGCAAGTACCAGCACTGCCATAGCTTTGAGAGAGAAGCCTTCTACATCAGCAGTTGGATCAACCAGCCCATTGAAGAGAGGACCTCTTACAGCCATAGAATATGTCCCAAAGACTCACAGAGGTATGTATCAATTTCCATGTCTTAACATTTCAGGAAATTTTATGGAAAGGGTTGGATATTTGTTTGCATATGGCCCAGGATCTAATGGTATTGCTGAGATAGAGCAGTAGGATTGCACTATGCTGTGCAAGCTTGGAGGATTAAAGGGATATTTGAACCCTCAACCTCATGTATCACTGATAAGTTACACACAAACCTTGAGGTTGGAGTGTGAATTCTTGGAGGATGGAGTGAACCTTGCTCCAAAGAAATTCATGCAGAACCAAATGTTCATCCGGGAGTTGATGCATGAGATAGCCAAAACACCCTGGAGGAGAGTTACAGTGTTGTCAAGAGGTAGCAGCAAGGAGAATTTACTTTCAGCCCCTTTGGATCCTTATGGGTTCAAGGTGATCATCGGTGAGAGATCTTTCCTAGGAGGTCTCCAAGGAGTTGCATTTCAGCATCTCATGAATTGCAAGGAAAAAAATCTGATATGGGAGGATGATAGCCTCTTTTAGAGGAGTGCCAAGATGGAGAATGATCGAAAGCATCCATCGATGGATAGGTGGATGTGGATAGAGAGAAATAAGTTGGAAAGTAACTTGAAAATCTATGATATTGGGCAGTAGGAGGCAAAACCGCGTTGGCTATTCTTGAGGGAGTTTTGCCACCATGAGACATATCCTTCTTCTAAGGGTATGATAGAGGAGAGAACTTGGCAAAGCACTTTCATCACGGGGCAACAAGGAGTGTGGATGCATTATGATGACATAATCATTATGTTTTCACCACATGAGTTAGGTGATGGAGGTATGTCGGAGCAGCAAAAACATTTGTTGCTTTGGAGGATTGAGAGAGAGCAAGGGTAGAGTTGCTCTCACATTTTTCATGATGTTGCAATGGGAGGAGATGGCAACATTATGGGGGTAGTCTTTGACATTGGGCATGTCAGAGAATGGATTTATGAGCTGGTAGGAGCTATTTGCATAGGCCAACAACACTGTCACTTTGGAGCATGAGCTTATTGGTGGAGTGTTCCCAAGATCACTTCATATTTGATGCACTTGATGGGAATGGAGGAGGTGAGATTGATAGAGTGGTGGATGGACTCATTGGTTATTGTGGTATGTTCTCCTTGACTTGGATTTCCAAGCATGAGAAGGAGAATTTTCATGCAGCATGTGGTTCTTTCCTCTTCATATGGGTATGTCATGCCACTATGGAGGATTCATCTATGGATCTTGTCACCATATTGTCTTCCTTACATGGTAAGATTTTTGTTTTGGCATTAATTTATTGTTCAGCACAATATTTGTATACTCTTAACATTTCCTTGCAGTGCATTTCTCTACAAAGGGGCAAGTTTTTCTTTGGGCTCCATGGCCCATCTTTGGCCAGCTATTATGATGGAGACATCCATCCAATGTATGATCTGGGGCAAGTATATGGTTGCTTCTTGTGTTCTCAATTGATATATTCAACCATCTACTATTTTCTAGTAGGTATGATGACTTATACAGCAAGTCATTTGTCAAGAGAAAACTTGCCATACCATTGTCTGAAGCTGCAGTGGGGAAGACTGCGTTGTGACCACTTGGGAGACTGTTGGTACCTTCCAGCACCACATAAAACCTTCAGTATTTCTCTCATTATGTTGCTGATCATGATCCTATTTTCTGGAATTGTTCTTGCCTCTATGGGGAGCATGATTGGAGGAGGAACACATGGAGTGGATGTGTTCTTGGGGGAGGAGAATCCCCAAACTTTCTGCATTACATGCTCTAAGGGGAGCATGGGGAAGGACATGGCCTCTAAAGAAACATATTTGTGTCTTAATGAGGAGGGCCATGAGATGGATGAGATGCTTTATGATGATGATATCTTATCCATCATGTATGAGATGGTTTGGGCCAACATGATTCACAGCGCTAGGAGAGGGACCTTTGGAGGTCTAGCTTCCTTCTTGCCATTTGAGGGCAACATGATGGATGCCCAAGATCAGCAAATCCTTTAAACTTGTCTTAAGTGGAGAGGAAAGAAGCATGGGGTAGGCTACTATGTATACCATGATCAGAATTTCAACCCACCTACTTTGCCGGAGCTTCAGGTGGAGGAGATCCTTCATGAGTTACCATTTTGGAGGGTGGCTCATTTTTCTTGGTTGATAGCTTGGGGAGGAGAAGTTCAAGTGGGGATGATAAATCCAAATATATATCAGCCTTCATGCCTCAAGAGGACTTACCAACAGCCCATTGTTTCTTCCATGGATGTTTCATTGTCACATAGCATTAGTTATTTGGGATGCTTCCCAAAAGATGGATTGCACACTTTGGAGGAGCAACTTGGAGATATATTTATGATGCAACACCTTGATCCTTGGAGGATTTCATCTTATGAGGTTTATGTAGGGGAGAAGAGGGTGCTCTTCAATCCTATACTTTCAGTTTCTTGAGGACAAGGAACATTTGGGAGGGGAGGACTGTAATATTCCAAATTTTGTGGAATATTAATTTTTGACATTTGCACTTAGGAGGTGAATAAAATTTGTAGGAGACCCATTTATTTTATCTTTAGGGAACAAAAATCCTCTCAGCATGAAGGGGAATCACTTTTGGAACTTTATTTTTCACCTCAATGTGTGAAAAGGGGCTTTTGCAGGATGACTAGGTCAGGTTTGAACAAGTCAAACAATGCAGTAGCATGGGGTGGAGAGCACATTGTGGGACAGCGCAGAGAAGGAGGAGGGAAGATTCCTTGAGAAGGAAAACCCTAATTAGTGGGGCCCATGGAGAGTGCGACTCAAAATTGTATAAGAGGAGGGCAAGGCAACCATTGTTGCTCATGTTATGGATTATAGATTTCCATGTCTATTTAGACCTAGAGCATCATCTTGTTGTTTAGCAAGAGTTACTGAGGGACTCGAGATACCTCTAGAGGGATTGTAATTCATTATCACCCATATCTAGGCCTAAGGCCAAAGCATTTAATCTAGCTACAACGCAGTCTCCATTGGTGGCTGGGTTGTGTTGCTAGGTGTTGTCGGGGAGAGTTCTACAACACCACTCCGGGGATTGATTTTCAGAGGAGGAGATCTCCATTTCATTGGGGGACCATTGAGGAGTGTTCTTGGGAAAATTTTCATATCTTGGCACCAGGCCAATGTTTTCCAACTCAAATACAATGCAGTATCTCTCCTAGAATGCGTTATTCTCATGGTGCATTTGCAGTGAGGGACTGCAAGATTGATTGGAGGGGAAGTCTGGGGTGAAAGGATCAGCCTTTCATTTTAGAATTCTATTGGAGAAGTCTATTTCAGATTGCAGATCATATTCAGCCAGATCCTTCTATTTTGTGTATGAGTTGCTACTGCTACCCAGAAACTCCGATATTATTGCATTTTCCCATTTTGTACATGTAATGTAGCCAATCCTTATAAGGATTGATGTATTGTATTTTCAGGGGTTGAGATCATTCTCCCCTACTTTATTTGAGCCCATATTGTCAAATATTTGTATCATTATCATTTTGAAGCAGTTATCCTTCAAGGATTGCATAGTCATAGCCTAGGGCTTTATTCATGCAGCAGAACTCTTCATATTTTCATGTACATTTCCCTTGAGGCTTCCAGCATCTTGTTGAGTGACTATTTCCTCATGGATTTGTTTATCTTATGCTGCTATAATATGATATGATGGCTACTTGATTCTCCCAACATTTTATGTGTTCATGTATTCATTGCTGCTCCAGAGGAGGTGTTTTACATATTGCTATAGCTTCACTTTGGAATATCTTATGATATTCCCAATGTTGTAGATTTTCCAGATTTGGAACATTACAATCATAGAATCTATCCTCTCATTTTTTTCCAAAACCCGATATAGTCAACACCATAACAAACCCAACAAGCCCCATCGATCTAGGCATCTTTTGGACCTTCCCCCATTACCAAGAGGGGTTCCAGGTCTTTCGCCATTTAGGCATCAACGATGGAACATTGCCACCATTATTGGTTCATCCTTTATTGGGGCATACTTAGTTGGGAACCCTAGTCGGTCTCATAGCACCACACCACACACCACTCCTCCCACAACCCCTAGGGGGCAGAGGAGTCCAACCCATTTAGGAATCTAGTCAAATACACAACAGGGTACATCGTAGACCAACCCTCTTCCTAACCAGAACTTTGTGTTTTCACAAGCTGTAATGGCATCAACCTCCTAGTCACCTTTCTTAGCTTCGTTGAATCTACCAGATTTAACGAAGTTGATGAATGACCCCATCGCACACAACACTACATGGTCTCCCATGCCCACGAAGCTCCCTTCGGATTCCAAAATTCAAAGGAAAGCAAGCGGAAGACCTAGGTAATCATGTCATGACCTTCCACCTGTGGTGCTCATCGAACAATATCATTGATGACACTATTCAATTGAGACTATTTCAATGTACTTTGATAAGAGTAGCCCCAAAATGGTACGTGGAGAAACCTTCTACTTCACATGGAACCTTTAGCGTCCTTGCCACTTCTTTCCTAACATATTTTCAGTTACCCATTCACCACGATTCTGGAATGGAATTATTGACACATTTTAGACAAAACCCGTCGTCCATATCTCGTACCATCTCCACTAATGGAGGTGGCATCGTAGTTTATGTAAAGAAAAACTTGATGACCGGGTTCTTTTAGGTTTTTTCCTGAAAACTTTCATTGCATAGATTTAAAAGGATATGGCACAACAAAGGCCCACATCCAAAGAGGATGCCATCAAAAAAGCCTAGCAGCTTGAGCTAATTTATATGTAGTAAGGATACATTTACAATATCTTGCCCAACACCCCGTGCCTGCAAACTTATCAAGAATTGCCAGGCCCGTCAAAATCTGTAGACGGTCTCATTCGGTCATTGACCCAAATTTATCTACGCAGCAACAGTCAAAACACCAGTTGTATGTATGGTTCTACCTAGAATGCACCACAACCTAGTTTTCAAAGTCATCATATGCCTCAACAAAATTTGACCAATAAGTCGCCAACGTATCACTATGGAGGACCCTATCCTCTAGATCATGGGACCTAGTACAAAAATAGAAACACCGATGGAAGAGCTCCCCTCCAACATCTAGGTGCAAACCAGGGACCGGGTTATGCTCAGTCCCCAGCACAAGACCTGCCTATGAAGACCAATGCATAGGTAAACTTTGTGCAACCTTCCCAAAACCAACCACATCAGTTATATAACTAGGAGAACTACCCTCCTAACATGGTGACGAAAAAAGGAAAAAACAAGCCCAAAGGGAATTATAGACAGGGGGGCAGTAACCAATAACACCCACCGCGATACCAAGCTAGAGGCAACACCAACCAAAATCAAAACCATGAGCCAAGCAATGCCCAACGACAGAGAAAAGGGCCACCTCTTCGAACCAACCATTCTTGTTCGATATGTGGTGAGTATGAAAATTATACTCACCACTGTCTTGATCTCCCTGAGCTAAAGAAGCTACAGAGTAACCGAGGACAAGGAGAGTCTTCCCAACAAACAACTGTGATGCAGGAACCTTTCCCCCATTAAGGGAAAGTTATCACTTAGCAACAAAACCCAGACGACTCCAAGAAAAAAAACAACGAAATCTACATGATTGGTGAAAAGATGTTTTTCCAAACCTGGAATCGCAATTACGACACCCCACTAGAAACCAACGTGTCAAGAGCAAGTACCAATGCACCGACTGCACCTTTGACCATTTCAAAGATGCCTATCGAACCATTTCCAAATATGGCAAAGGGACCTAATAAGCGAGCATGAAACTACTCCAAAGTGGCCCATAATTATAGCATCGTGGATGATTTAGTCCAATATCCCACTGCTATTCTAGCTTTGGAAGTATTGCAGTCATGCCCAAAACAACGGAAAGCCTTACATTCTGCGTTAGGCACTATCGACCCTAACGATACGTGCCTAATGGATTTTGACTTAGACAAATCCACCCCTAGGCTTCCTTCGATGGTCACCTTTCAGATACCAATGTCGGTCTAGAATATCACCATTCATCAATGTGTCATTGACGAAGGTGCATCCATGTGCATCATGTCAAAAAAAATTTGGCAGAAGTTAGGGTCTCCTGAACTAAAACCTTCAGTCAACACACTTAGATCATATGATCGTCATCCTTCAACCCCCGTTGGCCTCTACCAAAATGTCCCAGTCTGCTTAGATGGAAAGATGGTTCATATAGACATTGAAGTCTTGGATGCTCACTTGGACTATAAGATACTCCTTGGTCGAAGTTATATGTATGCCATTTCAGCCATAGCTTCCTCCGTCTTCCACATTATGATGTTCCCCGACGAGGACCGCATCATTACTGTCGACCAATTAATGCATAATAAGAAGCGACCCCTAAGAAACACTGATGTAATTCTACCCTATGTAGATACATCCTTGGATGTGTTTTCACGGTACCAAGAATATGGCCCTGGGCAGTTCAAATCGTCGTCCTTTCTAGGATCATTCCTAAGAGATCCTCCCATTATCCCTGAGTCATCACTTGATGTCACAGGGGCTCCGGTGTGCATGATGTCCACATCAAGTGCCAAATCTAGTCAAGACACAAACACAAGCAATAATGACACCGATTCATCTACCACGACAACCTCTCTCACCTACACCGCTTCCCAAATCCCTTTCCTCTACCCCCCAGCTGGTTTTGTCTCCCAGCAAGTTTTGGCAATACTGGTGTTACCAAACATATCATTGGCAATACCAGTTTGGTATCTCATTCCCCCTATGAGAATAGGAGCTACACACATCACTACCACAGGGTTGAAGCCCCTCAGTCCCGACGAGGCCACACCCATCCAAGAAATAGTTGAAATTATCTCTGCAAAGGAAATTTCCATTGCAAAAATGGTGGTTATGGCTACGAAAACTAGGAAGAGAGGAAATAAGATGGCGACTCTCGCCATACAACGGGAATCACTAGTTTGTGCCATATGCGACGTAATAGGACCACCTACCCATATCTGCCCAGAGCTGAATCAATTAAAACCACTCGTTGGCTCCGAGGCAGACATCGTGATGCCGCATTCCCGTAAAAAGGAACCTTCCACCAAAGGAAAAGGCAGAGCATTGCATACCAATCATGCATGTGCTATTTTCAGCAACTATGGGCACTATACCCATAACTGCCCAGATATCCCGTGATATAGGGACACCTTAAATTCCATTGAGCAATCCTATAAAGAGGATCCCCCCACCCAGTGTGCTGGTGATGAACCTCGTATCATCTTGTACCTACAGGGAGAATGAAGGGCACCAGAAAGATCTCCAGTCATGCCTCCCTTGTCACATGCTGCACATTGTGCGAAGAACATGGTCACTTCCTCAAAGAATGGATAGCCCTAGAACTCATCCATAGATGTTATCCTATAGGACAAGTTTACTAAGTTGGATTGCAGGAAACACAATTCATATGTCCTTTATGTGTCGACAATCACCTTCTGGAGAATTGTCACTATATCCCCCAATTCTAGTTATCCCTCACTAGTTTGTGCT
Source organism: Pinus albicaulis (assembly GCA_034641835.2). Classification (NCBI taxonomy): domain Eukaryota; kingdom Viridiplantae; phylum Streptophyta; class Pinopsida; order Pinales; family Pinaceae; genus Pinus; species Pinus albicaulis. The sequence continues at coordinate 1,664,963,367 of CM076582.1, forward strand.
CAATGATAGTCCGCTTCTCCCAAGAAGATGACATGGATGAAAAATCCATGGACAGCTCCATAAACCAAGAGGATGTGACGAGTAGATCCATCCTATTCTTGTCAGCTGAAAAGAGACCAATCCGGGAACCCCTAGTCACCCCCAACCACTCTCTCCAGAGAAGGCCAATATGCACGTTATGCAAAATTCCCAATCATGTGGTTGCCACAAGCCCTAATTTAGCATCATTACGACGTTGGTTCCCTACCAGACCACAAACTGAGCATTATGGGACCCCCATATCTAGACTATTTTCCCTAATATGTCAAGGCAATCAATATGAACAATGTTGTACCTATATCTTGCGAGTTTTTCCTACCATCGATATGATTCATACCATAGAGAAGAAACAAGATGATACCCTCAGGTGATTTAGGAAGTACATCACCCCTAGGCTAGCAAACCCACACCCACATGAGTATGATGGGTGAACTAGGACGATGCACCAACCAAGCATGACCCAGGACAAGCCTAGGATAACATCCAGACTATGCGACCTGAATGACCACTGGGTCAATCAGTGCAGAGAACTAAAGCCCCTTGCAAACAGTTTTCTTAGATTCTCTTCACTCCCTCAGAAGCTTCTCTCTGAGAGAGAGAAGATTACGCGGACCTATTGCCAGATTTCTTCACACTTTCACCATACAATTAAATGTGTGCATCTCCCCAAGCTAAGAGCGGCAAGAGCAACATTAATTCTACACTCCCCTAAAGAGTTAGACACACCCAAGCCAACAACATGGAAGTGGAAGTAGAAGACCACCTCTTCTACAATAGATATTTTGTAATATTCCCAAATTTTCACATCATATTTGGAATATTAGAGTTCTTGATTTTCTTAATAAATTAAGCAAATAAAAGGGTGGAGGGACCCAAAAACCTCAAAGATGAACAAAATCCACTTTTAATGTGTGTATGTGGATATTCTAGATCTAGATCTAAAATCGTGGAGTAGTGGAGCAGCTCCATTAATGGAGATCATGTCTCATTTATGAGATAGATTATGGAGGATGAAACAGTCAAATAAGATCATGGATCTTAAATATAAAATCATGAGGATCTTTGATAAGGTCAACTGAGATCATAGTGCATTCAAAGAAGATCATGAAGCACTTATGATAAGATAGTGAAGGAAGTGGTGCATTTAATGCACATATGATGGAGAGGGTGATTACCCCATGTGAACTTGATGGAGGACATGAGGCCACAACGCAGTCAAACATGGAGACTATGTCCACATGTATATTGCAGATTTGGAGTGGGCCTAGGCTATGTAAGGATCATGCATATAATGAAGGTGAAGGCCTAATGGAAGGCATGATTTGGATTATTCATTTCTTGATCTGTTTAGATCTAGATTTGTCTTAGGACATTTCTATGCAGGCTTGAGATGTTTAGCAGAGTTTGCAATGTTGTTTAGCATAGGGTGTTCCCGAGAGGGAATCCCACCTCTTTCTTTGAGTAGCTCTGGAAATAGGGTTGTTCTTCATTCCTTATCAGGCATTGGTGCCAACTTCAGGAGGTTGTTTCTAGCATCCATCTAGGAAACCAGTGGAGGATTCATCCTACCACTTTTTTCTTCACATCCAGCCTTTCAAGAGCAATAGATCTACATCCAGCAGTCAAGCTAGTGGGTTTTACCTCCATGCAGCAGCAGTCCCTTCAAGGATTCGCAGTCTAGTCCTATAGATCTATTGGAGGAAGGAAGTTTCTAGTATTTCAGCTGGAAATCCTGTCAGGAATCATCTCCTCACATTGGATCTATTGTTTCCATCACTCAAGAGCTGATTTGACACATCCAGCAGTAGGCTATTGAGCCTCCCTCTCTGACAGCACAGTTTTCTGAAGCTGTTGTTCATCTAGCAGCTATTTTTCAGTGGAGGATATTGGAGGAGCTAGATCTTGAGTTTTTAGCCCAAGGATATAGTGAAATGGTTATCCCTTCTTGCATGGATCTGATTGTGTACCATTGCAGCCATCATATCATCAGATCTAGCTTCAGATCTGCATTCCCAATAGCATATATGTGAAACCCTAAGAGGGTGTTTTTCTTAGACTTACAGATTTGAGAAACCCTTAGTAGGTTTTCTTGGGAATCCATCATTGAGCCCAGATCTACAATTTCAGCATCATCAGAGCTCCCATTCTGCCTATATATGAATTTCTATATTTCAGGCAGTTGCAGTCCCAACAGTTGCAGCAGGGACATCACAGTTTACCTTCCAACAGATCAGTAGTTACGCAGTCCCTCTGGGGAAATAATTGCAGGGTCATTCTAGGCCACCCTTATGGTTTGAGTGTCTCATATTTTGAACATTGTTGTACTTGATTTTTCACCTCCAATATAATAAAATGGCTCAACTATTTCTATGCATTCTAATGTGTATATAGATTTACTTTGCTACAGTTCTTAAATTGTGTTTCAGTATTACTGCATTCTCCCTTTTGGGATATTACAGTGGTATCAGAGCATGATCTTTGGCTCAGCTTGTGGACACTTCCTCTTTTGCATCAAAAGAAGAAGAAAATAGATGAGATCTATCATGAAGGAGGATTGTAGTTTTGCCACTCCTCTCTTTAGATACATGCAAGATCTATCCAAGGAGGTCAATCAAATCAAGAAGGAAAGGAAGAAAGAAGATCCAAGATGAATATTTTATGAGGAAGACCCAAGCACTTCTTATCAATAAAGAAGAAAACCAGATAATTATAGATCTCCTCATAGATCTACTATGCCCACTTTCTTTGGATAAGGTGAAGGGTATAGCAATGAAGAAAGAAGAAAACCTGAGACTCATGAGACTCTCAACCTGTATCTTGAAGAGTAAAAAGAATAGTCATGAGCATTCAAAGAGAGTCTAACTCTCCAAGAATTCTTCCAAATCAAAGAAGAAAGAGGATCCTATAGCAACAATAGAAGGAAGAGGCACAATAGATTCTATTTTCCTACATTTGATGGATCTTCCTCAAGAACTGTTAAGGTTTGGAGGAAAGAGTTAGATGCATTTTTCAGGCTACATCCTGTAGCTGAAGAAGAGGCTGTCCAAATTGCAGCACTTCATCTTTTAGGTGAAGCCAATGATTGGTGGTTTGGTCACATAGAGCATGCAAAGGTGACTAAATATTTAGATTTCTTTCACAAGTTGAGGAAGAAGTTTGAGGTGAGAAAACCAGAGATGTGTTAGAAAGAGACATTTCCAAAGGAAGCAAAGGAGGATGTCAATCTTGTCACTCTGGACAAGAAGTCACTACATTCACCACTAGCTGCAAAAGTACTTGCATCCAGAGAAGAGACACTTGCAACCTTTCAAGATGGTCTTGAGCTCTTGACACAAAGAGTCCCATGCATGATTCAGGAGATGCATGAGGAAGAGGAAGATTCCAACGCTGGTACACTTGGAGAAAAGCAGCCATCACTCTTACCAGAAGTTGGAGACACTATTTTCCTGGTTGGAGGAACTCTTGTGTTCTGGCAAGAGATTCCCACACATCAGTTGATCCAAGGTATGCATGAACTTTAATCACATATTGTTTCAGTAGATCTTATTGAAACTTATGAGGACATGCCATCAGGGCCAATGCATAACCAAGGGTTAGAACACAATGCTGATTTGAAGCAGAAACATATCACAGCGCAGAGGACCCTTGATCTAATCAAGGAGGAGATTAAGGACTATCCCAATTCATTATTGTTGAGTTAAATTAAACCCTTTAAGTTGAAGTGTAGAATTTCAGAAAATGGGATGAGCGTGATCTTATGTACAATAACTGGTTATGAGATTATTATTGTGCCTTGCTTTGAGACAAAACATGTATTACCATGCAGATCTACAACGTTGTCAATTAGTAGCTGTGAAAATAAAGAAGCCCCATAATTCTTGGATCATTCTGAAGGTAGCTTCACTCATGAAGCAATGGAAGTAAAGATGATAAATGGTCGACATCTTAAGATGAGAAATATTTTCTCCTTTCTAGATGACACTTTCTCAATGAGAATCTCATTGCTCAAAGAGAAACTTCTACCTACAGCAGATCCAAAACTTCATTGCTTTTGGAGAGCCTTTGGTATAAAGATAATCTCATTGAGAGATCTCATTGGAGGTGCACTTCAATATTTCATGGAGTGAAAATTTCTTCATCATTTTGGGGAGGATGGTATTCTACAAAGGGAGGATACCATGTGTATGAAGTACATCATTCATCATCCACATTGGGATGAGTGGGTGAGAATGATAAGAAAGTGGTTGCATGACCACTTGCAGATATATGGCATAGGCCAGCAAGCTTGGTTACGTTGGTTGCTCTTAAGTGAGTTTTTTTACTACCCAAAGGCTCCTATTTCTTTGAACCATGCCCTGAAAAACACTTATGTAATGAAGAAGGAGGCATGGTTGCACTGGTTGCTCTTGGGTGAGAATGGTTACGACCCAATAGCTCATATTTCTCTGATTCATGCCTTCTGTATCAATGATAGAATGCAGAAAAAGAAGGCATGTTCATTTTGGTTTCCCTTGAGAGAGTTTGGCCACCACATGACATCTCCTATGTCTATGTGTTTTGTATTGGGTATAACTTGGCATGATGCTCTCATGATGTGTATTGATGGTGTTTGTTTGTATTGGGCTGATGTGACATTCCACATGTCTATCGGTATGTTTTTACTCCATGATGCACATGAGGAGGAGAGAAAGCAGCAATATCTCTTGTTGCTTTGGTTGCTTTTGGGGGAGTTTGGCTTATCCATATTGCATGGGGGAGATGGAGGATGGAAAAAAGGGGCCTTAATCCAGTGGCTACTATTGGGGGAATATGGTTTGACATCTTTGTCTACCTTTTCTTCTTTTGCATAATGTTGGAATAATGCTTGGATCCAACAAGGCTAGCAGGGCTAAGAGCATGTCAATGTTCAATCAAATTCATAAAACATGGGATGAAGAGATGTATTGTGAGATGGAGCTTTTCCTTTGTGGAAAGAGCCACTTTATTTTATGTATCTCATCTATTAATGATGATGTTGGACATCATATGGTTGTCACTTGGTACTTCAAGGCGGAAGGGGGACATCTAACCATACAGTTGAAGGTCATTCTATATATTTTTGAAAGACAAATTTGGAACAAAAAATGCATAACACATTGAAACAAATGGAGGAAGCCTTCCTTATGTGGATGTAATTTGGAGGAGAATAGATGACTTTGCATCTACTTTTGGAGCTGCTTGAGGACAAGCAACATTTTGTTGGGGGGGACTGTAATATTCCTAAATTTTAACATCATATTTGGAATATTAGAGTTCTTGATTTTCTTAATAAATTAAGCAAATAAAAGGGTGGAGGGACCCAAAAACCTCCAAGATGAACAAAATCCACTTTTAATGTGTGTATGTGGATATTCTAGATCTAGATCTAAAATCATGGAGTAGTGGAGCAACTTCATTAATGGAGATCATGTCTCATTTATAAGGTAGATTATGGAGGATGAAACAGTAAAATAAGATCATGGATCTTAAATATAAAATCATGAGGATCTTTGATAAGGTCAACTAAGATCATAGTGCATTCAAAGAAGATCATGAAGCACTTATGATAAGATAGTGAAGGAAGTGGTGCATTTAATGCACATATGATGAAGAGCGTGATCACCCCATGTGAACTTGATGGAGGACATGAGGCCATAGCGTAGTCAAACATGGAGACTATGTCCACATGTACAACACAGGTTTGGAGTGGGCCTAGGCATAACGGAAGGCATGATTTGGATTATTCATTTCTTGATCTGTTTAGATCTAGATTTGTCTTAGGACATTTCTATGTAGGCTTGAGCTGTTTAGTAGATTTTTCAGTGTTGTTTAGCACAGGGTGTTCCCGGGGAGGAATCCCACCTCTTTCTTTGAGTAGCTCTGGAAAGAGGGTTGTTATTCATTCCTTATCACGCATTGGTGCCATCTTCAGAAGGTTGTTTCTAGAATTTAGCTAGGAAACCAGTGGAGGATTCATCCTGCCACTTTTTTCTTCACATCTAGCCTTTCAGGAGCATCAGATCTACATCCGGCAGTCATGCTAGTGGGTTTTACCTCCATGAAACAGTAGTCCCTTCAAGGATTGCACAGTCCAGTCCTATAGATCTATTGGAGGAAGGAAGTTTCTAGTATTTTAGCTAAAAATCCTGTGATGGATCATCTCCTCACATTGGATCTATTGTTTCCATCATTCAGGAGCTAATTTGACACATCCAACAGTAGGCTATTGAGCCTCCCTCTCTGACAGCGCAGTTTTCTGAAGTTGTTGTTCATCCAACAACTATTTTCAGTGGAGGAGATTGGAGGAGCTAGATCTTGAGTTTTTAGCCCAAGGATCTAGTGAAAGGGATAGCCCTTCTTGCATAGATATGTTTGTGCACCATTGCAGCCATCATATCATCAGATCTACCTTCAGATCTGCATTCCCAACAGCATATATGTGAAGCCCTAAGAGGGACAACATTCTAAACTGGAATGCATCTCGAATAAACAATCATACATAAAAAACCAAAAACATAGATATCCATCAGTATAACATCATCCATAAACCGAAGCAGGTGACACAAACATATAGAGCCACAAAAATATTCTATCATATATATATATATATATATATATATATATATATATATATATATATATCATAGTGTATATGTCTGAGTACAAAAAATAGTGTTTCTGACCCATCGACCAACCCAAAGATACAAAAAAGGTCGTCAAAAATAGGGGAAGCATCCTCATAATGGGTGCTTTCCCTGTGTACAAGTATAATCTAGGGCGGTGCCCCCTCAGGAGGGGAACCTGGACCCATAACTGCTCCTGGTACCACCATTGGAGCCACCATCACAACTGGGACTACCACCCAACGTAAAATATGCCAATAGTCCTACTCCCAGGCGATCATCGTCTCCAATCAAACCTCCTAGAAATCATACATAAAACCTCTAGAAGGCATCCCCTAGGTCAAGTGGTCCACTCGACCCCTATCATCCTCTAGAAATGCAGCCCGAGTAGTCAGTTCTGCATTGCGAGCATCCGCTGCATCTACACCTATCGCTTATGCATCGACACGAGCTTGCTCGGCCGTAGCCTCAGTAGCGGCCGAGATGCTACCCTCTCTTGAAGGGCCAACACCACCACTAGGTCCTCCAACACCATATCCTCCTATACCCCCCCCCCCGCCCCCCGCCCCCCAAAAAAAAAAAACTACCCCTAGGTCTCCGAAGAGGACCATTGTCGAGCAATCGAGCCATGGGGCGACCTACCTCGTCAACATCTGCATAGAGTAACCAAAGCTATGTCAATTTCACCATCAAAACACATAAGCACATACATACTCAAATAAATGAAAAAAACATAAAAAAACGTACATGTTGGCCTCAAAGAATAACTAGGACAAAGATCCATCTCTGGATCCTCCTGGAAGTCCATCCCTGCATATGGGAATGGCAGAAACATCTGGGGGTTCACCTCGAACCAGGTTTCTGTCGTGGCATTCTAGTAATTCCCCCACCATGCCCCCACCACCTCGTGGCATCACTAGAGTCCACCGCTTCATGCGAGGCTCCCGTGGCCCCCCAGGAGGCACCGCCACCACTGGTCTTAGTAGCACTACCCTCTCATACATAATGCTGCATAGAATGCTGGCGTATGCAAAAAAATTCGATCCATTGTGGACCTTGTTGAGCTGTGTCACCATCCCATCACAGCAAAAATAGGCAAAGTCAAAGAAATGAAAATACGTACAAAGGGCGCACTTTTTCCCTGATCGCCTGCATAATCTAGGGAAAAACTCACTCAGAGTCCACACAAACCAAGTTTGTACAGACCCTGGCACCAATAGACTGAAAAAATTAATGTGCAGGACATCATGGAGGTTACCTGGGCATGATATCCCTTATCCCTGGTGCTCAGGCTGACTAGAATGGAAAGAACTACTACGCAGAAGCCTCTGACCTCTCAAGAAATCAACAAGTACAAATGAATTGAATTAGGACCATATTCTTTTATATATTTCCCTTTTCAAAAACTTTGGAGGACCATAAAAAGAGATTAGAAGGTCCATTCTCCAAATCGTAAGCTGCACCATGATCAACACTACATAACAAATAGAGGTGATGCCACACATTCGCACTCCAAAAAAAAAAAAAATCTAGCACCGACAGGTATGCCCTCTCTCATATTTTAAAGCTCATGAATTTCAATAATATTTGATAAATAAGATACTTTCACTTGAGGTAGTTTTTTTTTCTAGAAAACTCGAAAACCATCCACAACTCCATCCATGGAAAGTTCCAGAGCAGGTATCATTCGCATGATATAGTCTTAGAAAAATCTACATATCTTGACATCATTTCTCCATCAGAAATAAAGCATAGGTTCCACATATCTGACCGTGTTTATCATCACTTATCCTACACATGATAAACATCCTCATTGGTCGGTAGAGCCTCCCCCCCATGACACTCGTCACCCACAGTAGACCATATGTCACCGCAAAAGTGATGCCATGGCCATACCACTTCAGTTCGGGAAGCACATCATGCCCATTCATCTACCATGCATAAAGGTCGAGTTTTACCATACAGAATAAAACCCCCTTCCCGGACGAGTAGGTTGTACAAGAAGATCAAAAGCGCACTACCATGCCTCACATTTGGCCCACCATACCTCCACCAACATAATCCCATCTGCGATACTTTTTCACCGCCTCATCAACTTCACACATGAGACCAACCAATGGGGCCCCCACCCTCAGTAAAACACCTTCCTCACAACATCAGTGAGCGAACACTTTCATGTTAATTTGGGGCACCCGTCACTGTGTTTTGTACAAACTAAACCCTGTTATTTTATTCTTTTGGTAAGTGTACAAATACCGCAAATGGTGCACTACGTCCCCCACCCTCTCATCCATCTTTTCTACCATGGCAGTAGTCCCTGAACACCCTTGGTCAGAATATTACACCCCCACGCAAAAACCACCATGACATTAATAACTAGTTTATACCCACCTTGGAAGTCCTACAGACTCTAGGGATTTCCCACTCAGAAAAAACTATGACTACTGCCAAGCTGCTTAGTAAATTTTGACCTTGGGTCACTGAATCCCCATCATCAGTTTTCAGTCACCCCTCGCCACCATGCCTATGTTAAAACCATCACATCCAGTTCCCTAACCCCTCATATCGGTGACCCCTCATTAGGGAAATTTTGAGGTCTAAAATGGGCCTCCTAAGGAAATTATAGAAAATAGTGGAAATGATAAAATAATATTTGATTACATTATCAAATTTTAGAGGGAAAAAAGAAAAAACTACTTTTTCAACTCGTATTTTGAACTTATCTCCCTAATGTTTTACTCAAATTTTGAGCAATAATACTCGTTGGATGAAAAATTTTATTTGCCATCCAAGGAGTACCCATGTTGTGTACTTTTAATGGACTGTGCTACACAAAAAATGAGAAATATCATTTTTTGTGTAGTAGGGTTCATTGAAAGTATGCAACATGGTTACTCCTTAGATGAGGAATTAAATTTTGCATCCAACGAGTACTCTCGCTCAAAATTTGAGTAAACCCTTAGGGAGATAAGTTGAAAATACAAGTTGAAAAAGTAGTTTTATAATTTTATTATTTTTTAATATTTTTACCTTTTTACTCCAAAAATGGTGAATCATACCCCATGGTTGACATCATCATCTTGAATCCTATTGGTTCTCATAAAGTTTATTTTTGTTGTAAATTTTTCTTAGGAGGCCCATTTTAGACCTCAAAATTCCCCTAATGCATTCTATTGAGGCTTCCTTTTTGTTGACTTCAACACCTACTTTCCAAAAAGGAAGCGGTACCTTGGATCACCCCTCTCCATAAAAGGGGCATCCTCAGGTGGCACTGTGGGAGACATCATTGCCCACAGATGTCATCGATCCTCTTGACATTCAACTACAACAGAAGCTTTCATATCAAGATGGTATCGTACCTTACAACCATTACACTTTGATCAAATTCATCGAGGACTTGTTCCTTTATAAGTGTCTCTTCCAACAATGCTTACATGGGAAGGTCCCAACCAACACCTATGCGTCCAATGTGAAGCTATATGCCATACCAATTTTACGCATATGGGTACCACATTCCACCTATTTTCAAATAAAAAAATGCCTTGGAGGGCATTAGCAGTCGTCATTAGCAACCATTAGATCACTACCATATCAGTGACATAGATTGAACATGTATTTGTCAAATATATTTGTTTAAATAGTGAAAACATTATGAGCATGAGACATGCTTGCCTTGTAGAAAATTTATATATATATTGTAATATATTTTCTTACAAGGGTCCCATAGGACATGGTCATTCTTCGAACCGTGTAATATCCCAAAATGGGACTGCTCAACAAGCATGCATTAAAAAACACATTTTCAGAAATATATGCTATAAATAACAACATAAACTCTTGGTTCCCATAGATATGATAGTATACAACCTAGATCTAAGAATATATCAGAAACAAATCAAACTAGGTGGGGTAAACAGACCTCCCACACCTAGTATAGTTAGAAAAAGCTAAAACCCCAAACACTGCAACACAGAAATTTTTGCATAAAAGAGACTATGCAATCTAATGAGGGTATGTACACATGAATAGTAGAGACAAATAGATATGATACTATATTAAACAATATGGCTCAGAAAATGAGAGCTCGTCTCCTTTATACAAAAGCTAGAGAACCCGGAAAGGGTTTCTAGGAATACACCCTAAATACAAATGGTGATATTTAGAAATAAGACTGAATAATCACTGAAAACTAAAGAATAGGAGTATAAAAGGCTGTAATAATATAGATCCGATGCATATCTCATCAAAGGTATTCCCCCATGGAAGAATCAACCCTCCAATCACAGGAAAACTCCCCGAAAGAGCCACAAAAGGCACTGCTGAAACTTCCCTCCAGAAATAACGCAATTCCTAGACTGGAATAACACTGTAGGTGATGGAAATACATTGGCATACTACCAAAGGTCTGAAATAAGCTCATAAACCCTCCAAAATTATCTCCCACAAGAAGGAATTCTCCCTCATATGCAAAACCAACTCAGAAAGTGGGTTTCTCAACCCTCCACTGCAACACCCTGTAACTCAACACAACCTCCTATAGAAACTGCACTGAAACTGAAGTTTGAAGCTTGGAACTAATGCCAGATGTGTGGAATGATAGATAAGGTCTCTCCCAAGAGATACTCAAAGGGAAGAGAAGGAATTCCTAAATAGGAATACCTTAGTGCTAAACAGCACCAGCAATCTTAGCTAAACCGCTGAAGAGAGAAAACGTCTAAGCAGACATAAGAATATAATTCATAAGCTAACCTCAAATGGCTACCATCCTCTTCCTTATAAACTAAGTGAGCCTTCTCACTTTGGGTCCCACTCATTAGGGTTTTCACCATCACATAAACAATCTCCCTCCAAAACTGTGTTGTACCTTCATTAGAGCCACTCCTCTAAAATTGCGTTCTTTGATTTGGTCAAAGTTGACCTCTTCAACCTGATTCAGCCCTTTTCACACCTAAGGGTCTTCAATCCAGCTCACATATAGCTTTATAGGCTGAAACTCATTCATATTGAGCTATTTTTATTGTTGATCCACTCCTCCTACATTTATGCTGTTGACTTGGTCAAACTTGACTTTATCCACATGTAAATGTCCCTTTCCACACATGAGAGTGCTAGATCCAGTTATTTTTATGATCGCTTTTCACATCAAGAGTTATTTTATTTCTATTTATGAAATTTATGGTCCTCCTTACCCATTTATTCATCTCCTAAGTGCAAACAACAAAAATCAATATTCCAATTAGCTGTATGCTAATTTTGGAATATTATAGTCGTCCCCTCCCAAATGTTTCTTGTCCTCAAGAAACTACAAGGATAGAACTGAAGAGCCTTCTGTTATCCCCCTGTAGCATCCTCATAAGATAAAATCCTCCAAAGATCAAGGTTCTGTCTCATTAATACATCTCCAAGTTGCCCCTCCCAAGTAAGCAAGCTAGCTTTTGGTGAACATCCCAAATAGCTATCATCATGTAAAATTAAAGCATAAATGGAGGCCAAAATGGGTGGTCTAAAGGCATTCTTGAGGCATGAGTTCTTATATATATTGGGATCTACCATCCCCATATTAATCTCCCATCCCCAAGCTATCATCCATACAAAATGAGTTACCTCCCAACATGGAAACTCCTGAAAATCCTCCTCCACCTTGAGCTCTTGCAAAGTAGATGGGCTGAAAATATGAACATGGTAGACAAAGTAGCCTACCCCATGCTATCCTCCTCTCCACTTAAGATAAGTGTAGATAATTTTCTGATCTTGGGCTGCAATAATGTTGCCCTCAAGTGGCAAGAAGGAAACTAGATCTCCAAATATCCCTCTTCCAATGTTGTGAATCAAGCTGGCCCAAACCATCTCATATATGATGGATAAGAAATCACCACCATATGGCATCCCTTCCATCTCATGTCCCTCCTCATAAAGAAACAAATATTTTGATGTGGTGGCCATATCTCCTCCCATGCTTCCCTTAGAACATGTAATGCAGAAATTGTGGGAATCCTCCTTCCCAACGAACACATCCACCCAATGTGTTTCTCCCCCAGTCATTCTCCCCATAAAAGCATGAAACAAATTAGAAAATGGGATCATGATTAGCATCAAAATGAATGAAATACTAAATGTTTGATGTGGTGCTGGAAGGTACCAACAGTTTCCTAAGTGGTCACAGCGTAGTCTCCCTCACTGCAACTTCAAAAAATAGCATGGCAAGTTGTTTCTTGATAAATGGCTAGTTGTGTAAGTCATCACATATACTAGAAAATATTAAATGGTTGAGTGTATCAACTAAGAATACAAGAAGTAACCAAACACTTTCCCAAATTCATACAACAAATGGTTGTCTCCATCATAATAGTTGGCCAAAAATGGTCCATGGAGCCCAAAGGAAAGCTTACCCCTTTGTGGAGCAATGCACTGCAAAGAAATGGTAAGAGCATGAAAATATTGTGTTGGACAATCAATAAATGCAAAAACAAAGTTCTTACCATGCAATTAAAGTAATATGATGATAGGATCCTTAAATAAGTCCTCCATAGTGGTATGACATACTCCTATGAAGAAGAATGAACCATATGCTGCATGAAGATCCTCCTTCTTATGCTTGTAAATATAAGTCAAGAAGAACATATCACAGTAATAGATGCCTCCATCCATTACTCTGCCATTCTCAACTCCTCCTTGTCCACCAAGTGCATCAAATGTGAAGTGATCCTGGGGACACTCCATCAATAAGTCCAAGCTCCAAAGTGACAACGTTGTTGGCCTATGCAAATAGGCTCCTACCAATTCATAACTCCATTCTTTGACATGCTCATTGTCAAATACTTCTCCCATAATGCTGCTATATACACGAAGTTTCTTCCAAAGTGGAAGTACTTCTAGATCATACAAAGATAAGGAGTATTCCCTTTTCACCATGATAGTGCCATCTCCTACTCCTGCAACATCATGCAAAGTGTGAGAGAAAATCGGCCCTTGCTCTCCCAAGGACCTCCAAAGCAGCAAAAGTTTTTGCTGCCTCCTCATACCTCCATCATAAAAATCATGTGGTGAAGACATAATGATCATATCATCATAATTCATCCACACTCCTTGCTACCCAAAGATGCAAGTATCCTTCCAAGTTCCTTCCACCCACATATCCTTGGAAAAAGGATATGTCCCATGATGGCCAAACTCTTTCGAGAGTAGCCAACGTAGCCAATCCTCGAACTACCCGGTGTCATATATGTGCAAGTAGCTTACCAGCTTCTTGCTCTCCACCCACACCCACTCATCCAAATGTGGGTGCCTCCCACCATGCTCAACCTTGGTACCCTTCCAATGAAGACTACCATTATCCCAAATCATATTTCTCTTCTTACATTTCATGGGATGTATAAATGCAACTCCTTGGAGACCTCCTAGAGAATATCTCACACCAATGACCCTGTTGAATCCATAAGGATCCAAGTGAGTTGAAGGTAAAACCTTCTCACTGTTACCTCTTGACAACGCTGTAAAATTCCTCAATGGTGCACTTGTTGTCTCATGCTCCCACTCAAGAATGAACATATGATTTTGTAACAACTTATTTGGAGCAAGGTTCATCATAACCTCCAAAAGTTTACACCCCACTCTCAATTGTTGTGTACTATTCAAAAAAGTTACATGAGGATGATGGTTCATTCCTCCCTTGGTCAACTCAAGGTTGCGCAGCGCAATGCAATTATGTTGTTCCAAATGAGCAGTATGCAATGGTATACAACCCTCCATATGATTTGCTGAAACAATAGGAGATGGAAACTTAGGAATACCTTGGTGAAATTTAGAAGAACCTTGTATGGATATAAGGGCTTCTTCCTCCAATGTCTTGGCTCCTCCAACTGAAGATGTTGAGGGCTTCTCCTTCATGGTTGTGACAGTGCTGGTACAAATCCCCTCCAATGGTGGTGAATGCTTCTCCTCTGATTTGTCTTCACCAAATTTTCCAATCAACCTTTGAGTAAACTTATCATAAGTAGCCACCTTGGCATGGCTCAAATGGCTAAACCACCAGATGTTGGCTTCAACCTCAAGGTGCAGCGCTGCAATCTCTACAGCCTCTCTTTCTACCAATGGATGTAGTAGGAAGAATGCATCTAGTTTCCTTGCCCAAACCCTTGTTGTATATGACCCATCAAAAGTATACAATAGGAACTTATTTCCCTTGATCCTCCCTTGGCTACAAGGCCTTTTTTCTTCCTCCAATTGAATGAACTGAGGGAAAGCTAGAGTCACCTTGAAGGCTCTAGGTTGAGATTTGTACTCAACAAGGTATTCACTTAGAATCTGTGATCCAAGTGTCCTCCATCTTTCTGCAATTTTTCCTTCTCCTCAAAGGGAAAGGGTATGGTCCAATGCTTTGGATTTCTCTACAACACTATTTTCTTCTTCTGACCATAGGAAGTGCATGGATCTTCTTCTTCTTGAAACTCTCTAGAAGTTTCACTACCCCTCTTTTCTTCCTCTTATTTGACCTCCTTGGGGAGGTCCTTCGTGGATTTGAAAAATGATGAGAAAAAGCTCATTTTCTTCACCATTCTGATCTTCCCTTCTTCTTATATCATTTTGGCTTGAATTCCATAGGCTGAGCCAAAGATCTTGCTCTGATACCCCTGTAGTATCCCAAAATGGGACTACTCAGCAAGCATAAAATAAAAAACACATTTTCAAAAATATATGCTATAAATAATGAAATAAACTCTTGTTTCCCATAGATATGACAATATACAACTTAGATCCAAGAATAGATTAGAAACAAATCAAACTAGGTGGGGTAAATAGACCTCCCACACCTAGGATAGCTAGAAAAAGCTAAAACCCCAAACACTGCAACACATAAATTTTTGCATAAAAGAGATTGCGCAGTATAATCAGGGTATGTACACATGAATAGTAGATACAAATAGATCTAATATTATATTAAAAAATATGGCTCAGAAAATGAGATCTAGTCTCCTTTATACAAAAGCTAGAGAACTCGGAAAGGGTTTCTAGGAATACACCCTGAATAAAAATGGTGATCTTCAACAATAAGACTAAATAATCATTAAAAAATAAATAAAAATAGTATATAAGGCTGTAAAAATATAGATTTGATGTAGATATGATCAAAGGTCTTCCCTCATAGAAGAATCAACCCTCCAATCATAGGAAAACTCACTGAAAGAGCCACAAAAGACACTGCTGAAAATTCCCTCTAGAAATAATGCAATTACCAGACTAGAATAACGATGTAGGTGATGGAAATAAGTTTTCTTGCTACCAAAGGTCTGAAATAATCTCAATAACCCTCCAAAATGATCTCCCACAAGAAGGAATCCTCCCTCCTATGCAAAACCAACTCAGAAAGTCGGTTTCTCAACCCTCCATTGCAACACCTTGCAACTCAACACAACCCCCTGCAGAAACTGCACTAAAACTGAAGTCTGAAGCTTGGCACCAATGCAAAATGTGTGGAATGATAGATCAGTTATCCCCCAAGAGTTAATCAAAGGGAAGAGAAGGATTTCCTAAACAGGAATACCTTAGTGCTAAACAACACGAGCAATCTTAGCTAAACAACTGAAGAGAGAAAAAGTCTAAGCAGACATAAGAATATAATTCATAAGCTAACCTCAAATGGATGCCATACTCTTCCTTATAAACTAAGTGAGCCTTCTCACCTTGGGTCCCACTCATTAGGGTTTTCACCATCACACAAATAATCTCCCTCCAAAACTACGTTGTACCTTCATTAGAGCCACTCCTCTAAAACTGCGTTGTTTGATTTGGTCAAAGTTGACCTCTTCAACCTGATTTAGCCATTTTCACACCTAAGGGTCTTAAATATAGCTCACATATAGCTGTATAGGCTGAACATCATTCATATTGAGTTGTTTTTATTGCTAATTCACTCCTCCTACATTTATGCTGTTGACTTGGTCAAACTTTACTTTGTCCACATGCAAATGTCCCTTTCCAGACATGAGAGTGCTAGATCCAGTTACTTTTATGATCCCTTTTCAAATTAAGAGGGATTTTATTTTTGTTTTTGAAATGTATGGGCCTCCTTACCCATTTATTCATCTCCTAATTAAAAACAACAAAAATCAATATTCCAATTAGCTGTATGCTAATTTTGGAATATTACATACCAGTGCAGGGTGTTTCCAATTTTGAGCTTCATGTAGCTCTCTCTCTCTCTCTCTATGAACAGTATACATAAAGGAATCTATAATGTATTTTGGCTATACAGTTCTTCCTAGACCTCACACATTAGGGGGAAAATTTTAACACTAGAAAAATGTACAAGTAGAAGACGACATTATTTAATGTCAGGTAGAAGGATTTACAGGGCTGAAATACATTAAAGAATCTAGAAAGTATTTAAAAAATATCTAAGGTCTGAGGAGAAATCAAATTTGAGAAAGTCATAAATAATTTTGTGCACATAATCCTTCATGAAGAGCGCCTTTGTGCGCCTTTTGAACTGTAATGTGCGTAATCCTGGGAGTGGCGAAAGTCACTTTCCGTGACCACATAAAGCACACTCCAGGACAGTGATTTCTCACTTGAAGCCACCTAAGGACATCCACCAAAGCCTCCTTAGACATCAAGGGAGCACACAATGGAATATTTGTGGCACACAAAGGAATCATTCCCTTCTTTTGGGTCACCATCCACAATGTACTAAGAGAGGGAAGGAGGATTTGAATTCCCCTATATAAGGCCACCAAGAGATGAAGAACTTGAGAGCTCATTGTAATGTTGGCCAGAATTTCCCAAGAAATACCAGTAGTGTGTGATCCAGAGCTGAAGATAGAGGGGACTCAATTTCTAGCCATCCAACAAGTTCAGTCCACCATAGTAGAGAGAGGGAGAATTTGCACAGAAGCAAGCTTCGAAGTAAAAACATCCTTGCATTAGGACTTAGAACCCATGTTCTAAGGGCCCTTTGGCAATAGGGTTAAATTTTCATTCTCATTTCTACCAACACTCAATAAGAGGGGCCAAGGAGCCACCGTTTAGATTATTGTAGTTGTTTGACTCTATTGAAAGAAATTGTTTTATTTGTTTTAGTTTAGTTTTAGTTTATATATGCATGTTATTTCTCTATCTAGTATGTTTATGATTCTAGCTTGTTCCACTTTCTTGACTCCACTTCTTTTTCTTCCTGTGACTAATAACTTAAGAGGGTAAACCATAGCCCTTAAGTTGGTTTCATTTTGTACATGTGTGCACCAAACACACTAACACTAGAAGGATGAAAACTTATTAGTAAAAAAAGTGTCACATTTCACAGTTACTCCTAATCCTATGGACTTTGAGAGTAGCAATGATGAAGGGAAGGATGAAGAATTTTCAATAAATTGAGAGTCTCAATTTCCACTGACTCCTAATCATATGGACTATGGGAGTAGTAGTGACGAAGGACATGATGAAGAATTTCCAATAAATCGATAGTCACAATTTCCACATACTCCTAATCCTATGGACTATGAGAGCAATAGTGATGAAGGGAAAGATAGATATGGTGCAGAATATCCTCCAATTTAGTATTTCAAAAGCACAAATGATGGTATTGAAAATTTTCATGCCGCCAAAGATGGTAATGAATATTTTTCAAACAATGTTAGTGGTGAATTTCCTAACTATATTGAAAATGATCATGGAAATGCTTCTTCAAAGAATGATGAAATGATATAGATGTTGCCATCAAATATTGTTTCTAGGAGTAGGAGTAGACCTTTTCGTATCAATCCAAGATGTTCTAGTTTACAAGGGGTAGATTAGTATATCTCACGAGAAGAAGTTCTATCAGTGAGTTCATTTCAAGTGACTGTTGTAAAAATGATTTCTTGAAATATATGAATTTCAAATTTTATTTAGAGAAAAAGAAGAACTATTTGTCATGGAATAAAATCATGAAAAATTCATATTTAGTGGGGTGCATGCAATCTACATTGGCAGGTTATGATTATCATATTGGGTATTTATTGCTCTGTATATTGGGTATTTATTGCTCTGTAGAAATGCTTTCAAAATGATTCATTCAATTGGAAATTTTCTTCAATCAAGAATCCAAGATAATTTGGAAAAGGATCCTACATATTATTTAGAAGTTAGTCATAAACGAGAGTTTGGGCCACTAGCAAACACTGCAATGTCATGGCTGCAAGACTTCTTTTCAAAACTTGGAGAGTGTATGCCAAATAGAGATATAATACACATTCCAGATAATTTCTCAAGATGAGAAATCTACAAATTATACAATTGAATATGCAAAAGGTGTTGAAGGAAATGGTCGTTTTATTACATATCAATATTTAGTGCAGATATGGAGGAGACAATTCAACAATGTTCGTATTCCTAAGAATACAAGGATGGGGGTTTGCAACACATGTGCTTATCTAAAATAAAAATGGATAAATGTCTAGGAGTAGAAAGAGGTAAGAATTCACAAAATTATTCTCTTAAATTGTATAGTGATCAACTATGAAAATGCATTTATTAATATTTTTATTTTATGTTATGTGTAGACCATTGTTAAAGCCCTTCAAGAGTATCATGAAAAACAAACAAGTGAAAGTAAAAATTTGTACAAGCATTAAAAGAAGTGTTATGATAGTCCAAATAAATATTTGGGTTTGATAATTGATGGTATGGACCAGAAGAAAACACTTCTCCCACATTTTGTTCTCACACCCAAAAATTTGCATGAGGAAATTTTTATAAAGTTTCACTTGGTTGGTTTTATGGTCTTCAATGGGAAAATGTTGCCAAGAGTTTACTTCACAGCTACAAATATTCATAATGATGGAAATATGAAAATAACCATAATTCATGATGTGCTTTCTCATTTGGGTGGTAATCTTCCTGAAATTTTGTATCTACAATTAGACAACGCTTGTCGTGAAAAAAAAAAAAATCTGATTTTTTTTGGATATCTAAACATGCTTTTTGAATTGAGATTTTTTCATAAGGTGAATATTGGTTTCCTTCTTGTTGGGCACACTCACAACCATATTGATAAGATGTTCGGTCATTTTTTCAGCAACATTGAGGAGGAAGAATGTTGGAAGCTTGCCATCATTAATTGAATGTATTAAGAAATCATATCTTCCATAGCCTATTTTTCATGTGTTAGGAGAAACTATTGACATGCGAAGGTTTATTCTTAGATCGCATGGTGAGGAGAAATGCATTGAAAAACTTAATGATGTTAGCTTCTAACATCAATTTCATATCAAACAAATTGATGGGAAAACACTTATATGGGGCAAGAAGTATTCAATAACTACAGAATGGGAACCATCATTAGGTTTGGAATTTTTGAAGTTCATTCCAGATCATCTAATATTTGCGTCAAATATATTGTTATTACAATTAGTTGGTGAATTTCATAATGCATGAAGGAAAAAGAGAGATATATTATTCTAAATGCCTGGAGGAAATTAAAAAAACCATTAGTTATACATATGACTACTTTGATGTCGCTGATTCAGTTTGGTCGGAGTCATTTTTCAATGATCAGAGTGATATCCTTTGAAGACTAGAAAATGAAGATATGTTTTTGAAGACTCCATTTATTTGGCCAAAAATGTGTCAAATTAATAGGAGGAAACAAGCATTATGGAACAACAAAAATCACACGGTATTATTAATTCTACACAGGTGGAGGAAAGGGAAATGTATATTGGTTCCAAAAGATCTCGTGCATAACATTAAGTCATGGAAGAACATTAAAGGGGTTCATTACATGATATTAAGGAGGGTTGCATGTTGGCAGTCTTAGCACATGAAGATCCACATGGCTATCCATTCTGGGTTGCCAAGGTTATAAACATGATTACATAAAATGAGGATGTTACAGGTGTTGAAGTATATTGGTATGACACAAACACACACCCATTCAATAGTTTGTATAAGCCAGAGATGGTAGTTAATAAAAAAATTGGTGGAAAGAGAAAAAGAAAGGGTACAAATATAAATCGTTGCAATACCTCTTAAAATTGGAGTAAGTTGACATGCTTGTTTATGACTTCAATTTAACAAAGAGAGGAACTCTTAGCTCCAAGACTATAGAGATTCTTAAGAGGTTGCTACCAAAAGAAATAGTGTTGAGATGACAGTCTGCTGAACCTAGTCGTAGATATAGAATAATTTTGAAACCTCAAGTGGTGGGCATGCATGCTGACTCAGATGGGGCACTAGTTGATGAAAGAGAAGAATATGGAACATCTTCATATGCATCTAGTCATTCATCTAAAGATGTGAATTATGATGGTGTGCAAGAAAATATCAAATTGTGTAAGACAATTGATATAAATGATGTTTTCATTGAGCAACGAAAATGATATTTTAACTTCCCTATGATCTTACATGAAGTTATGAGCCATTTTTATTTTTTTTGGATTATATGTTTTAATTATGATGAATTCAAGTTTCTAAAATATTCACAATGCAACAATAACTTGGAGAAATAATCTGTGTTTCATTGGGTTATTTTAGTCATATAATTTGTTCATAATATCATGGTTGAAATATGTTGAAAAGTTAATATTTTTTAATTCTATGGGTGAAAAATTGGAACTATATTTTATCTTTCACAGTATGGTTGAAAACAATTAAAATTTCAGGGATTTTCAGTGTCATGATATTATATGTTAAATGAAATGTACAAAAATTATTAGAATTTTAATGTGTTTAAAATCTCATTATTTTAATTTTAACATCATTACTAAAAATATGTTAAAATTTTACCCGGAAAATAAAAATGGTATTATAGCACCAACTATTGTGTGTTTTTTCCATTTATTTGGCACATAAAAATTGGTTTTACTGCCATTTTTAAAAAATGTTGTAAATTAACCCCGAAAAAAATAAAACCTCATTCTAGAATACACACTTTTCGGTTCTGATTTGTTTTTCATGTTTTTTGGGGCTTTTTTATCTAAAGTTCCTGTTTTTAGTTTATAGTTCTTGTTTCAAAGTTTATGTTGTTTATAGGAGGCCATGGGGTCATAATATAATCCTAAGCGACCTAAAAATAATAATCTAAGGGCACAAAAATAATAATAGTTGGATTTTATGGGGCACAATAATAACAATATGGGGACTGCAAGGGTACAAGAATAACAATAAGGGGGCTACACTGAAAACAATAAGGGAATACACTAGTAATATAGGGACCTAACATGCCCCTCTCCTTCAAAAAAGTGTTTTCCTCAACGCTTGAGTAGGTCTGGATGCTTCTATATAAAATTATCATCCTCCCATGTGGAATATTCAGTGGGTAAGTTCTTCTAGTTGATGAGATGCTTTGAAATTGATCAATTTCATAGTCGTTGAGTTCTTGTTTCTATGATTGCTTCAGGTTCCAATATGCTTTTTCCTTCCTCATCAAGTTTTGGAAATATTGTTTGAACTATAAATTTTTCACCTATAACCTTCTTTAAACATGAAACGTAGAAAACTTGGTGCACTCGAGAAGAAGCAAGAAGCTCCAATTTGTATGCCATAATACCAATATTTTGCAACACCTTGTAATGACCATAGTACTTTGGAAATAATTTATTATCCTTCTGTTGAAGCGTCAAAAATCACTGCTTCAAACAATGGGGGAAAACCACCCGATCGGGACCTTAGGATAGCTCCTTTTCCGTTTGGTGTGGTGGCTCCGACTAGATTTATAGGACCAATTTCCTAATAACTAATGGGTTGGTGATGGAATGATTGTATGAGTGGATAATGGAACTAAAATAACTGAAATAATCTATCTAATTTAATCTATAACTTATAAATAATTCTAAAACTAACTCGGGTGTCAAATATGAATACAACTTTAAGATTGTTTCAATCAAACCAATAACCATGAAAATGTATTACAATTTAATTGAAATATGCAGTATCAAATAATGATAACTCTGTTTAAGAATTTAAATAGAGTTATAATAACACATTGCATTCATCATTTTATATGTCATTTGCACATACTTTAAGAGATAAATAATTCTATACACTCAAAAATGATATGTATAAAGGAATATTTGTAAAGAAAGTATATATAAATGATAGAAAATTCAAAGAGAATATCTCATAACATAAGAAAAATAACAATAAATTGATAGAAATACTAGATTCATCTTGATATTTTTCCTGATGCAATTTAATATCTAGATCCAGTGCTTCAATGTAAAACAAACTCTAAGGTACATAAATACAATTCTCAGAGGTAATTTCCCATAAACCACCAGATGTGATCCTTTATAAAAAATATAATAGTTGATGGAGTACAAAAATGTAACATCCAAGTCAAAAATATTACAAATTCAGGACCCCTTTCTAAATGCATGAAAGGGGTTTAAATAGGAACTTAATAAAAAAAATAACTAATACTATTTCTACAATCTATAACCGGAAATCTAGAAATAGACTTGCGATATTAACATGAAACAAATTCATTGATTTTCTCCTGCATTCAATATGCCAAGGTGGCAAATTTTGAGCTTATCTTTGACCTCTGATGGATGAATTAGCCTCGAATGTAACTAACCAATGTACGTGGCATCAGAAAAATCTGGGATGAAGCAACTAATGGCATTGGAAAGGAATTTAATTTCCATTTGCTGACTGTGTGGCTTGATTAGATATGTCCACATGATATCCCATGAAATTCCTTGAAGTTTGCTGATTTGCCGATTCTTATTGACTAATTCTTGCTTCCACTTAGAATCAGTCTCTTTTACCTTTGGTAATTTACTTGGGATACAATCTGAAATTAAATTGGTGGCATATAATCTATCATTAACCAACTGTGTTATACTATTCATCATAGTTTTGGCTCTTGATGTGGCTCTTTCTCCTTTTATCAACTGCTTTTCCCATTCAGTAAAAAAAATTTCTTTGTGTCTTTCTTCAATCCTGGGAAGGTTTGCATTCCTTCCCTGCTCTGAGTCTTGCCATGAAAGAAATTCAGAAATTTTCTCATCTGCATCATCAAATTCGAGCCTGAGGATGACTCCTTCATCTATAAGAGATGATGTTATTTCACATAAGGGCTCAGTTTGTACCATCTTTTGACATAGTTCATTCAACTGCTAAGACAGTAGTTTGTTCGTTTCAAGAGCTTTAGTTTTAAATTGATCTAATTTAGGATAATACCTAAATTTGTCTAATCTTGCTTGGAATATTTCCTCTTGTTCGAATTTAGCAGTTTTCTCATTTTGCAGTAGAGTTTGTAACTTTGCCACTTCTTGATTTAACTTTTGTTGCTTATTCAAAGCTTGTTGATCAATATTTTTCTTTTCAATGCCAAGTTGCTCTTCCAACTGTTTATATCTGAGCACTTCATCTTGCAACTGTTGTTCCAACTGCATAATCTTTTGCTGATTTTATATTGCTTGTTCCTCCAGCATAGCTATCTGTACTTATTTTTGTTTCATCATTTAGGTGACTTCTGAAGCTTTGTCTATAGTGGCTGCACTATAGGCGCCTGCATATTGTGACAACTTGGTGATATCCTCTGAAGGATTCACCTCAGTATTTTTCCAGAAAATGTCCAATAGTTCAACTTGTGATGTTGAAAGAGACTCTTGATCTGTTCCTCTTCTCTTCGTCTGTTTCCTAACAACAGTCCTATGCTTAGGACTATAAAAGACATCTAGAGGAGGAATATCTTCTACTTGCAACACAATTTCTTCTGTAGGGTGTTCAGGAATGATTCCATATCTTGATCTATCAGAATTTCAACTTGAGGATTATTTTGTGATCCTATTTTCTATTCAAATTACTCATATTGACTTAGCAAATGGGAAGAAACAATAACTTCAGTAGAATCCACCACATTCTCAGTGGTATTTTCTCTTTCAAGTTGATTATTTGGCTTATTACCAATATCATCTTTTTCTATCTATACATTAGCCTCACTGCCTGTATTTTCTTTCTCAATAGGTTTATCTGTTTTGCTGCCAATATTCTCATTTTTCACATCAGGATTGCCACTTGTTCTTACATTTTCATTCGGTATATTACCCTTGCTGGTAGATGCTTCTTTTTTTGCTTTGTTTGCTATATCTTCTTTTTCCTTCTGCTCTTTTTCTATATTTTCATATCCTTGCGAATGGATTCTTAATTGGTAAAGAGGAGCTTTTAGTGGTCTCTGACTTCGAAACAACATGAATTTATTCATATCTTTAGTCTGAAACTTGTATTTAGCCAAGTTATAGACTTTGGAAAATTTATCAACAGAAAAAAATAAATCGTCGAACTGATCGGGCTCATGCTCAAACCAAGCAGTTGAAACTGAAGTTGTGAAATCAAATGCTACTTTTCTCGGGTCGTACTTCCTGCCTGGGACTGTTGAAAGCTTAAGATCCCTTATTTTTATGACTTAGTTCTCAGCATGTGTCAAGTTATTAAGAGTAAAATGCCCACAGTGAAATGGAAAATTAGGCCACATTAGTTTCTTGTTATTCTTGAGACACCTTAACATGCCTTCTATTGTTAACTGGTAGGAGATTTCTTGTGCTAACAGTTTGTCTGGGACATACAGAGCTAAACTATGGGGCTCCAATACACTCCCAAATAGTTTGACATAGGTAAATTTCTCTTCTCCAAACCAGTCACCAATCTAGGATATATCAGTCTTAGCTTTTTCAGAAAGCCAGGGAGGAAATTGGTTAAAAATGGTTTGATAGACAGGGATGAGGAAACCGTGAAAAATTCTATAAACATGGTTTTTAAAATGCACCTTCCATAAGAGCTTATGGTAAATATGAATAGGAACGGGATCTTTGGGGGTCCATTTCCAACCAAGAGTGGGAAATTCAGAGTTAAAACATAGGGCATCTAAAATATAGGCACAAAAGTAAAATGGGGTTGTGTTTCCTGTGTCTTTATCTTTTCTATACTTCAGGATTCTGTTGGCTATCTTATCTGAAAGGATAACCACCTAATCCATGATTTTAGAATTCATAGCAGAATGGATTAAGGGTACCATTTGTATTGAAAATCTAGCCGAATTATCATTTCCAAATAGCCTGCACATCATTGTGGCAGCATAAAAATATGGAGGTGAAAGTTAGTCCACGAAGTACATACTTGATGATTTAGTTTTATGCTTCTCTGGAGATTTCCTCCATTCTCCGATTAGCTCAGACTAAGTCTCATTACTTGCAACAAAATCCTTATTGAAGGCTTCGTTGTAGAGTTTATGTGGGTCTGGAAGGTGATACATTGTTTTAATATCCTCTACTCTGAAAGATCCAAATATTGTTCCAGAAGCTGAAACAACTGTCCTGTTTTGGATGGTGACATTGTCTATCACCCACCGAATTACATCATAATAAGGGAATATGTTTGCCCGAGCTGCAATTCTATGAAGGAATAAATTTGCAAGTGCTTTAAGAGGAGTCTCAGAATCAGAATCTGAGTCATCTTCATCAGGAACTGTTGCCTTCACGTTAGTAACCTTAGGGTTTTCTCTTTCAATCAGGTTATATACATCTTCCCAAGTCATTTTTCCAAGTCCCTGGCATGATGTGTCTGTAACTAGCTTAATTTGCGCCGGTTTTTCTTTTGGTACTATGGGAATAGCAGCAAAATTTGCAGCGGCAACATCCTTTTCTTTCTTAGATCCCTTAGACATTTTTTCGTCTGGTAATGTCTCACTTGCTCGGTGAACAAAAGGATTGGGTGTTCTGTGGTTCTGCAAAGGAGAAATTTTTTTAGATGTGGTGAAAATGCAATGAGGAGAACAACTATATGAAAAGATTTATTTGTTATTTTCACTTTATTAACTTCATGTTAAAACTTAAATGCCCTCTATAAGAGTCACACTCATGCATTAAAAATAGAATCAATCATCATTATTCGTTTGACTTTCTATTTAATAATAAACGTACAATCGGAGATCGGCACTTTTGGAATGAGAATAAAAAAAATTCTTTTTGAATTTTGCGATTGCGATGAATAAATAACATATGCGCAATATAAAACAAACATAAAGTTTAAGTATTGATTGCATCGGGAATTTTCAACAAGGATAACAAATAACATATCATGATCCCACCGATTTCCGATTGCGATGATGGTATATCGCATTCGCTATTTTCAAAGAGAGTAAGTTGTAAATGATATTTGCCGATTTTGCGATTGCAATGATGGTGGGGTCCATCACATCGGAGTTTTGTAGAATGAGCGAATATAATGTTTGTTTCTCCAAAATGCAATTTCGATGAATCAGATCACATCAGAGTTTTTCAAAACAAATGTGACAACTTAAAACCTTTGTGATTTGCGACTTCGATTTGTTCTATCGCATCAGAGTTTTTTCAAAACAAATGTCAAACTTTAAGATATCTCTGATTTGCGATTGCGATTATTGTTTCACATCGAAATTTGTTTAATATGAACACTTTACGTATTATGTTGATGTGATAATTTTTTTTTATATCTCATCGCATCAGAAAGTTTCAATATTACATTTGTTTATAAGCACTTGTGATTTATGAAACAATGAACTCATTATTTGTTTTATTCAAAATGATCAGATTTCCTCTAAGTCTTTTATTCCTAAAAAGAAAGGGGACCTATTTCTAAATGAAATTTCTTATAAAAATTTGAAATGGGGAGGGTTGTTGTACTGTACAACACCTTCTTAGCTTGCTTGAGGGACATTTTTTTGTATGGTTGTAGCCGTAAAAATACCCAGTCTCCTACATCAAAACTTCTCTCACTACGATGTTGATTTGCTTGTTGTTTCATTTGATTTTGTGCCAAATTTAGGTAACTATCCTTTAAGAGTTGGAGAACTTGTTTTTGATGCTCGATGTGATCTTCCACTGCTTGAACCTTAGAATTTTCTCTTAAACATGATGTGATGGATGGTGGATGATATCCATAAAGTGCCATAAATGGGGTCATTTTTGCTGCAGTATGGAAGGAAGTGTTATACCACCATTCAACTAGAGGTAACCATGTGACCCATTGTGTTTTTTTATCAGTTACAAAATAACAAAGATGTCCTTCCAAACATTTTTTCGCTATCCCAATTTTCCCATCGGATTGAGGATGATAAGATGATCTATGAGCTAGTTGAGTACCCAAACAAGAAAATAATTATGTGCAAAAATTTCCAGTGAAAATGGGATATATGTCGCTTACAATAATCTTTCGGTTTCCATGTAGCTTTTGAATCATTTCCATAAATGCAGTAGAAAATGTACTTGCTTTAAATGGATGAGATAATGCACAAAAGTGTGTATAATTGGTAACTATATCAACTACCACCATGATGACACTCTTTCTTTCAGACTTAGGTAAACCTGTGATAAAATCCATTGAAACCTCCCCCCAAAATTGGCTTGCAATGGATAAATGTTGTAGCATACTCGGGGTCTTAATTTTCTCAAGTTTATTTTTTTGGCAAACAAAAAATTCTGACACAAACTTTTGAAAAACAATAACTTATTGTAGATTTCTGTGGTGTATATTTTCAGAATCAGAGCTCGGAATCTCCACAGTTCTCATTTTTCAATCAAATTTAAGGCCATCCCAAAAATATTATTTCTTCACCCCATGGTAAGTTTTTAAAAATATTGAGTGTCCTTCTTGTTAGTCATCAGTAAATTTCTACCTGTTTAGATGACTAAATACTTGTCCTAGATTTCTAGAAAAAAAAATCATGCATCTTGTGAGTTCTAGAAATCTCACTGCCTTCATTATCCTTAGGATAAATTTTTCACTCTTCCACTACTCTACCATGCCTTGACTAGCCTACCACTCCTGAAGAGTCCCTCATAAAGCCTAAGTCACTCATCCCCATCCCATTTTTTACACCTATGGTTTTGACACTCCATTTTGCCTCTACATACTTTTCACCATGCTGACCTAATGCCTCAAAGCCTTCAAAAACAAAAAATTGCCTCTGAAAAATCCTTAGGCAGATCAATTTCAGTGATTTTTCAATCTTCAAAATGATCTAGCTTTTCAAAAAGAACTCAGTTCCCTCCTCTTTCCTAAAAAGCCCCCAAGTAAAAACTTCAGTCCATAGAAGAGTCAAAAATCCCTTCCACTAGGTCACTAGAGTTTATAGGTGTTGGGGTTGGCATTTGTATTCAAGAAGCATTATTTTTAGGTAAAGAAAAAGCTGGAATTAGGTCAAAGGAGAAAACATGTAATTGCTCTAAAACAAGCAGAGAAGCCTCCAACAAGGGTATCCTTATCAAAATTATATTATGCAAAAGATAGTTAGCCATGAGTGACATTTATACAGGACTCTCAAAAATGGCTACCTAAAGAAAGATTGATAAGATCAAACAAACTTGATGTACCTCATGATGATGGCACATTTAAAGAAAAAAGGAGTTGTTGATACCAACTACTAGGGTTTTCATACCAAGAAGTTTCCACTGCCTCAAAGTGAAAACATGATAGAATGTTAGTTGAAACAAAGTCAAAATTCCTCTCTTTAGTCTCATCCACCAAGAAATCCATGGAATAAAAGATACGGGACTGAAGATTCCAGGGTAAGAAGCCAAAAACTCCTCAAAGGGCATCCACAACAGGAGAAATGTAACATGCTTGGGTTTACAAAGAGTATCAGTGGTTTCATGACAAATTATTTGTAAGGTACTACCCAAAAAAGAGCCCATGCTTAGGATAATGAAGATAGTGGTACATAAGCACAACTGTGCAAAAATCAAAGGTTCAATAAACAATAAATCAGAGTGAAAGGCCTCCTTGGTGACTGTAGATAGAGATTAAAATATGATGTCAAGGAATAACTTATAAAGTTTGTTAAGGAAAAATTGTTCCACTGCACCAAAGGGATACATTTATAGTCAATATCCATGCAGAAGGTGAAAAGGGATAGAGATGCATAGGTTCAATGTGTAAAACTAGAGAAACCAAGCAGATCATCAGTTTACTGAGTAAATGACTAAAACTGCCAAGAATACCAAAAAAAAAAGTTTCACAAAGAAAACAAGACACTGTATTAGAGCAAATACAATAAACATAAGTGGCCAAAGGAAAAGGTGTACTTGGAAACATCCAACAAAGGTCAATTTTTGTTTAAATCACCTCCTACACAAGAGAAAGGGAAATATCAATAAAAGTAAAAAGGGAGAAAACAAAAAATAAACCTTAGTAGAGTGGGTTATCATTTCAATTTTTCAAAGGCTATAAAAGTCTAAAGCCCTATTCACTCCACATCATTTCTTCATTTGCAAAAAAATGTGGAGATTTTTGGGTTTTCAGAGTTTTTGACAGAGTTTTCGAGCAAAAATTCTCCGCTCTACACTCCTATTGAGCCGCGCTGCGCTCTTGTAAGCACTCCCTGTGTAATTTTCTATTGGGCGTTGTGCTCTTGAAGTGGTGCATTGCACTCCTACCCATTCAGAGCATTCAGGATCTCCCCAACAGGGCGTGCAAAGGCACATGGTAGCGTGCAAAGGTGTTGCACTCCTACTCGTTCTGAAGTGGCCCAGGAGACACAAGACAGGGCATGCAGAAACCCCCAGCAGTGTGCAGAGGTGCTGTGCTCCTACCCATTCAGCAACGACCCAGGAGACACACGACAGGGCATGCAGAAACCCCCAGCAGCGTGCAGAGGTTCTGCACTCTTGTCCGTTCAGGAGCTGCCTGACAGAGCATGCAAAGGCACACGATAACGTGCAGAGGTGACCCGCTACACTCCTATCCATTCAAAAGCTGCCCGACAGGATGTGCAGAAGGTGCCCGACTGGCCCGTGCTATGCTCCTGTGACCCTTTGCTCCAACTAAAACAATTGAGAGGTATTTAAAAGTTTTTTACCAACCTTCTGAATATTGTTTAAGGGTAAAATATAGAGAAGTTTGGAGGCAAAACTGAGAGGGAATTTTACAAAACCCAAGAAAGAAAGTAAGGTCCCCTTGTTTGCAGACATAGATAATGGAATAAACACCTCTCCATCCACACACTGCAAGCACATTGAGGAGAAAAATGCCTAGAGAGGGTAGTGTTGAGAGTGGTGAGGCAAGCCAAAGGCCTGGAGAACAACAGAGGAAGGGTGGGAAAGCAAATAGGTTTAAGCCTATAAATACTAAATAATTGATAGCCTCTCCCACTATAGTTTCATATTTCCAAGAAGTAGGATGCTATGAGTTCTGTGAGAAAGTGTAGAAGGTCCAAAGTCACCTACAGTTGACCAAGCCTTTTGTCCTTAACCTCCATGACCACAAAGTACATTTAGCAGGAGTGAATTTTGAACTCACCACCAATGCAATCTTTGTGGCCACTAGAATACCTTGCATGGGGGAGAAATGGGTCAAATAGGTGTATCTGGACCTTAGCCATTATCAACCCTTATTAAAACCAAGTTTCCAAGCTAATTGCAAAACCATTTCCCCCTTTTCTCATTTGTTGGACATATATTCTCCTTTGATGAAGATCATTATGAAATACTTCACCTATGAGCGTAGGTTTTCTAAGGTCTATTCCTACCACATAAGACTACTCATGCATTTTACTAAGGCCAAACTACTCCATTTTTCCTACTACCTTTGTAAAAGTATTGACAAAATGTCATCCATTGTGCAAAAAAAGCCTCCCTCCCAACAAATGTCAAGTCTTTTTCATCATTCCCTTATCAAGATGATTGTCTTACACCAATTAGGGAAACAAGGTATCCCATGGGAATTTTTCATCGCCCATGATGTTTTCACAAGTCCATGACCTCTCCCTCTACAAAGCTTGCCATCATAATCTCATCCACCTTCCTCCACTCCTCCATCAACCCCCACTGACCATGATTCATCCTCTTCATATGAATCTTCTCCCCAAACAAACATCCCTCTTTCACCTTCTCCTAAAAACTCAGAAGGGGAAGAAAATAGTGACAAGGAGGAACATGATAGTCAAAAATAAAATGAAAATCACGGAGAAGAAACAAGTGATGAAGAGGAGGAAAGCTAAAGTGAAGAAAGTGAAAATTGTGGAGAAGATACTAAAGATACTGAAGAGAAGGAAGATGAAAGTAGTAATGATAAGGGAAATAACAAGGAAGAAAGCAATGAGCCAAAGGGTGAACAAGAAGACCAAAATAGTGAGCCAAATGGAGATGAAGAAACAGATGAAAGCATTCAAGAAGACAGTGACAAAAGCAGTGGGATAAATAATGAAAAGGAATCAAACAAAGAAGATAGTGATGACAGAGAGGAAGAAAATAGTGACCAAGATGAACATGGAATTCATGAAGAAAGTGATTATGATGATCAAGAGGTAGACGAAAGAAGTGAAGAAGAAAAAGAAGGCCAAGGTAGTGAAAGAAACAAAAGAAGATTTTGAGGAACAAAACAATCAAGATGAAAGAGAAAACAACGAGCCTAATGACAGTGATAAAATGGGCAGTGAAAAATATGGAGATAGCAGCCAAGAGACAAAGGCAGATTTAGAAGAAGAACACAATATGCATGAGAGTAAGGAACATTCAATCAGTGAAGAAGGTACAAATGCAAGTAGTGATACAAAGGCAGAGCTTGAAGGTGACACAGTGGGTCAAATAATGAAGAGGAGGACAGTCATGAAGATGAGAATGCATCAAGCCATGATGAGGACACCTCTAATCATGACAACACAGAAAATGAAATTGATAATGATAACGATGTAAGTATGGAAGATGACAGTGTAGAGGACATGGAAGAAGATAACAATCATGAAAATCTTGGCAGTGATGCTAGCATGAGAGAAAGTGAAAATGTCTCTCAAAAAGATAGTCAAGGGAAAAGTGAGGAAGACACACATACATAAATCATCAATGAGAAGACAAACAAACCTAAGGTAACCAATGATCAAGGTATTCAAGTAAAACATGTTAAAACTTGTACTCTCACTTACCAAAGAGGATCAAGGCAAGTGTTTGTTGCCTTTAAGAGGCAAGGGACCTTGCCATATACTTCAGCTCAACCATTGGACAAAGGTAAGCAAAAAGTGAAAGAAGAAGAGGAAGATCATGAAAAATAAAGAGAGTTTGAACTCATTCAAATAGACAGTGATGATGAGAATGAAATAAGAATTTAAAACTCCCTTCTCCAAGACAGGAATGCACAAATCAAGGACTTGGAGGCTGAATTAGAAATAGAAAAGGATTTCATTCACTTTTATCAGATGCAAGACAAGAAAATGAGTGCCCAACAAGCCATCCATGAAACAAGAACACTCAGTTACCAGAAAGAGGCTCAAAGGGCATAGGTGAAGTTGGTAGAATTCATGGGCACTTATGAGGAGAGTAGTGATGAGGAGGATCAAACTAGAAGGAAACCTATAACCATGGGTCTTACGAAAGCATTGGCAAAGCAGAGAGAAGAAGAATCAGCCCAAGCGGAACAACTTTCTCTCTAAGAACTCCTTGCACTATAAATTGAACATGACAGGGAATCATGGCTTGAGAGGGCTAACACACACCTTGAGGCCAAGCTGGAGAAGGTCAATAGAGACTTGGATCTACAAAGAAGGATGGCTAAACATTATGCTCAAAGAGAACAATTTGCAAGGCAAGAACTCATAAAGGCCAAAATTGAGATCCAAACACTAAAGGAGGAAAAGGACCAAGCTAGCCTTGGTATTTTGGCTCAAGCTTCTCTATAGGTCTCTCAAGACCCATGAGGCACCTATCTACCAACTTTGGGAGAAATTGAACAAATTTTTGTTTTTTGAAAATTTTTGAGGCTAGGAGCGCAGCACACCCCATGCTACGCTCTTTTTCAGGCATATTCAGGAGAAATGCCTTGAATTTTTGGATTCCTCATCATGATATGAGCATGCTCACCAATTTTCAGCTCAATTGGAGTTGTTTTGGTCCCCAAAATGGTAAAAAACACTCATTTTTTTCACCATTCTGCCCACTTTTCAGAGCATGTGTTGCACTCCTACCAGTATTCGAATTTTCACTTTTTGGACAGGCTTCAGAGGTCATATTGGAGAACCAAAGGTATATCTAGAAATTATACTTCAAGGGCTTTCCAACGAACCATCACGGAGCCTTTTCTAACATCGGGAAGGCCTTCAACACATGGCTGTAAGAAGACTCATTTTTATGTTCCTGTGCTATGCTCCTCACATGCAAATTCAAATTTGACACACATCGCTATGCTCCTATGGTTGAGAAGTCAGAATGTGCATTTGGAAAGTTTTTGTAGGCTTGTCAGAGCCTAAAGGTCAATTTGATTGCTAAAAATGGCCATAAAGTTATTTATTTTAGATATTTTTGTGCCTTAGGTGTTGCAAGTGTTAGAAAATTAAATATTACAGAGCAATGCAACACATAAAATATGCGGAAAATAAAATCACACAAAATACATAAAACTAGAGAGACACAGATATACGTGGTTCACCCAGTTTGGGCTATGTCAACCCCGAACAACCAGTCCTTCCTTTCTATTATCCAGCAAAAAATGAAGAGACAAAACTTATAGTAGATCCGCTGTAATATCCTTTGTTCTCTTTCATAGTCGCCCTCTCTATTTCTCTCTCCGAGAATACACACATAATACACAGCCGCAATACAATACCCTCATATATACAAGGGGGTTGCCTTCTATGGCAAAAAACCCTAATCTAAACATAACTTCTACCGTCAGATCATTTGCCTAATGAATGGCCCAGATTGAATAGAAATTACTATACTTTTACAAGGCAATTTTACATCTGTTTTTAGCTTCGGGGGCGCTACCCCCGAAAACCCCCGCCAGGGGGGGGCTCCGAAAATCGCTGCCGCCCCCCCTGGACCCCCCACGACAGCGATTAATTATGGGCGGTGTTGCCGCCCCTTTGAAGGTATAGGGGTCCAATGCTGTGATACAAAGTAAACAAGATAATCAGGCTCCACACCCAACAACAAGGCCTCAAGGACAATATAGATACTTCTGATTATCCAATAGACTTCTAGATGCTCTATTAGGATTTCCTCCTCCTTGCTTGTTATATAAGGCATGATTATTCATTGTAACATTGGGATTTTGATGTGTTTAAGAGCAATACATGGTTTTTGGAAGTTGAATAACAATCTATTGTTGTGGAGCTTGCGGATGATTTGCCTTGGTTGATAATGATGAAGGCTTGCTTGCAGGATTCTTGAGTTTAGTTAATGGTGAAGTATCTCTTATTTTTTCATGTTTTTCTTGTTTTTCATATGTCCATCTTTCTATATTGCAATAGCTCAGAAGATTATAGGATGAGAAATGTTGTTTGAGGCACCTCAGTCCTCCTGCTTGCTATTGTCTTCATGTTTTCTTCTGTTGGGTTAGTTTAAGGAATTCTTAGTTGCTCCTTAGGCCCACCTAAGCTTGTCTATTTCATTATTGGATTAATATGCTAGTTTACAAACATGATTCATGGTGAGCCCTGCTTGTTTTATGCTATCTAAACTCTATCTTGAAATCTCTCTTGATGTATTGATTGATTAGGTTAAGCCAAAGAGGTCTTGTTTTGATCTTTCCCTTTGTATATGCTTATCAGTTTGCTTCAAAGTTCTTTATAGTTTAATGAATGATGTTTAGGAGTTCCCTCTTTATTTATTAATGCTATTTGTCTCTCGTATGTTTTCAAATCTTGAAATTATAATCATTGAAGTTAGATAAGTTGTCTTACTTCATTTGCTCCACTGGATCGTATATCTTGAATGTGTATTTTTTTAAAAGTATTGTTATTGAGTAAATGGTGTGCCCTACCTCATGACTAGTATATTTTTCTTATTAGTATTCAATATTTCTCTGTTCATAGGTATTTGACAAAGGATTCTTAACTTCCCTTTGCCCTACCTTGGTTCCCAAAATTAATGTCCATTTCACCTCACACATAAAATTTAAAGATCCATTGACTACACTAGATTTTCCCTATGATGTACCCCAAGTCATTATCAAGATATCAATGACTTCATAGACTCCATAGCCCCATTGATTTGATAACCTCTCACTCCACCTTTCCTACTTGATCATCTTACCCCAAACAAAACAAACAACAAACCCACACTTAAGAACTAGCCTAAAATCAAACACTTAAAGCGAACAAGTCTACATCCTTCATATAATAGAGAGAGCCCTCTCTGAGTCCAGGAAGGCTAGGTCCTAGGACTCCAAAGACTGTTCTGATGTTTCCCTGTGCATTTGGTCTACCAATCTTCTAAATCACGAGACACTAACATAATGGCGATACGGTGGGACCTTATGAGTTAGTGACAATCTAAGTACCCCTTAGGACTCTGGAATCCCTTGATTAAACAGTATCCTATGATTTATAGCTACCTCATCACTATCACTAACATAACGGTCTTCATGATGCAAACTCTAATGTCAGTGACAATTTAAGTATCCCTTAGGACTTCAGGATCCTTCATCAAATCATAGAAAACTCAAGTTAATAGCCAAAGAGTATAATATGGTTGTCTTACCATCCTAGAAAAATGATGTCTCAGCTATAGGAAACTCTTAAAAACCTTAGGGATATATATAAAAATCCAAAAAACCCCAAAAAATTCCTATATTGGCTTCTTGTCAGTATTGGTTGTGGACCATAGACACATATCTTCAAAACAACCAAAAATATCCACCTGGTGACTCCACTAGCCTCTAGTAGGCCTTCTAACCTTACTAGTGTCCATAGACTCCTATAGGATTGTGCCGAATCAACCCTCAAAAGTCTAGAATCCTAGTCACACATTGTGTGACTTTAGCAAACATAAAGAGAGATAAACTTTTCAAAAAAGTTCAAAAATTTTCAGCCTCTCTAAATTTTGAGTTTGAAATCTAGCTTCACGAAGAATAAATACTAGATCTCATCTAGACCTAAACCATCCTACTATAGTTGATGGCCTAGAAAGGATTTTTTGGAAAACTTCTGAAACTGGAAAATTAACTACTGTAGGACCATTCATAAAGAAATCTCTGTACCTGAACATCTTACAGCCTTGCAAGACCCTCAATTTGACTTGCATCACATGAGAAACCTCTTTAGATCAAAGTCACAAAGTAGAATTGACCATACTGACCTTGAGCCCATAGACTTGCAACGGAGTCCTAGCGGAGAAGCTTCTCCTTCCACACCACCTGATTTCCAAATCCTCCACCACTTCATCGCTTTTCATCCCAAGTCTGCTCAGAATCAATTGGTTGGTCCAAGTACTTCCGCCACACCCATTCACACCTCCACTGTGTAAACCACTCCATCCCATATCACAAATCCTCACCTTATAAATCCACCATTAGCTCCTATCATGGCAGTTTGGTATGCCCCCTAGTTTTACCGCAACCTTTGGTACCTTTTCCAAATGATTACTAGTCCAGAATCCCTCACTTTACCGGGGCTGAGTCTACCACTAGCCAACAACATGTAGATAGAATAAATGATGCTTTTGACTACATGGAGTTAGAAGAGGAAACCATGAAGATAAGGATGTTTGCCCAAAGCCTAGGAGGAGAAGCTAAAAAGTGGTTTAAGAAATTGACTCCCAACAGCATACATGATCTCCCTTCCCTTTACCAAAATTTCATAAACAAGTGGGAAATCGAGAAAAACCCCCTCCAAATCCTTTCTGAATATAACAATATTAAGAGGAATACGAGGGAGAGTGTCCTAGATTATTGCACCAGGTTTAACAGTATCTACAATGCCCT
This sequence comes from Pinus albicaulis, assembly GCA_034641835.2. NCBI lineage: Eukaryota > Viridiplantae > Streptophyta > Pinopsida > Pinales > Pinaceae > Pinus > Pinus albicaulis. The sequence goes on from CM076582.1 coordinate 1,665,000,695, forward strand.
CCCACCTCATATGAAACCCCCACTAGGCCTAGCCTTAGCTAAATTCTTGGAAGTTTTTGACCCTGACATGGCCTATCAGCTAAGAGAAAGAGAGCCCCTAACTTTAGAATACATGCAAAAGGGAGCTATAAGTGTAAAGGCCAACTTAATTGAAAAATGAGCTAGGCTAAGATCACAAAAGAGGGTAACCTACAAGGATGAAACCATGCCCTAAACCTCCTCGTCTGATTCCAAGATTGACAACCTACTTAGAACGATGGAAAGAATGATGGAGAGAATAAGCATAAATGAAAGAACACCTCCTAGGGAGAACCAACCAAATCCCCAAAATAGAAACTAGAATCAAAACTTTAGAAGAGACCCACCCCAAATCAGACAAAGGGAAAATGATCAACAAATCAGACCATCCTTCCAAGATAACTATGTAGATGAAAGGGGAAGAGATATTGAACAGCCAAATGAAAATCACCTAAACTTAATAGGCTCTGATAACGAGGGTGAATTTTTCTCACAGAAGAAGAACAAGGTTTCTTCTCCTCGAATCTATATGAAACAAACCATGAAGATTCCGAAGAAAACGAGTTAGGATTGGAAAATGTCATAATGGAAGTCCATAGGAAATATGACCTTAGGAGCAAGAAAAACCAAGACAACTCCAAGAAAAACAATTTAGACACTGCTGTTAGAAAAACCTTCGAAAACATTCTTAAAAGAACAGTAGACAATAACAACAACATGGCTAAGAAAAATAATCCTAAAAAAGGTAAAATTAGGCAACCAAGTGGTGACACAAGCTGCCCTAGTACCTCTACTAGTGGCCCTGACAAAACTCTTTTTACCAAAGCCCCAAATCAAAGTCAGCAAATTAAAAATGTACATAATTTAATGGCTGATAAAACTGATGTAAATATGTCTAAAACCTAAGTACCTTTTAGTTTCAAAGGAGAAATTGCTAAAATTAAGATAACCATACCTCTCATTGAACTGGTAGCTTAGGATGTGTACAAGTCCCAAGTTCTGAAAGTTCTAAACATAGGAAATGATACCATACTATGAATTTGACAAATGAAAAACCAGAGTTGCTATTTGGACCCGAAGTCGATGGAAATTACCAAGAAGGAGCCATTCCCCCTTTCTATGTTATCCTAAACATACATGAAAAAATAATACATAATGCCATGCTAGACTCTGGTGCCTCTCACAACCTCATGCCAAAAGTAGTGATGGAGAAATTAGGCCTAGAAATAACTAGGCCCTATAAAGATCTGTATTCCTTCGATTCAAGCAGAGTTAAGTGCTTGGGCCTAATCAAAGCTTTATGTGTCAATCTACACAAATCCCTACTAAGATCCTAGTCATGGACATAGTAGTGGCTGACATTCCCCCCAAGTATGGCATTCTTTTGTACTAATCTTGGGGATACAAGCTGTTGGGGAACCTCCAACTTGACATGTATTATGCTACCATCTCTATTTTTAACCAAACAAGGAGACTATATCGAGAATCTCACATGAAGTATATGGTAAGTAGCCTAGATAGACCCAAAAACACCCCTATCTATTCCATTCATTCAGACTTAGACTCATTCATCTTGTATAATGAAAATGAGATTAGTGGACAAGTAAAAGGAGATGAGAAAAAACTAGGCCCTCTAGAACACTCACACTCACCCTCAAATGAAGAAAATGATAACCAAAACTCTAGCAACCCTGAACAACAACTCAATGAAAAAAATGAAGTAGAAACACTTTGGAACATGAGCTTTGATGGCTCATGTGGCAAGGCCAGTTCAGGAGCTAGTGTCTGGATACATAACAAAAATGAGGGTCATTCTTACATATTAGAATTTCAATGTACTAATAACATTGCAGAATATGAGGCTCTCCTCCTTGGTTTACACTTTCATGAAGACTTAGGAGCTAAGAAAATATCAGCCCAAGGAGAGTCAAAACTTGTCATTAAACAAATCAAAGGTGAATACTCAGCCAAGAACCCAAGATTAAGGGAGTACAAAAATGCAGCCCTAGAACTCCTCAAAACTTTTGAGAAATATGAGCTCACTTACATTCCTAGAGCCCAAAATAGCCTCGCAAATGAGCTCGCCTTTGCTGCCAGAAATTGATAAATACCACCTGCAAATGAACAATACCCTATCAAAGTCAAACATCGTCCTATAGTACTTGACAACATTAACCATTCACACCTGTTTGAGGGTGATGAACAAATTGATGATTTCCTATAATATAGGAATGGATTTACATTGATTAAACCTAGCTTAGAACATGAGGAAGATGGTCGAAGATAAAGATCATGGATCAAAATTGCCCTCTTTTGCTGATATAAATCTACTCACACATCCTTATGAAGATGAAATGTTTGAAGATCTCGAACAAAAGGACTTGGAAGTCTTACAATGCAAAAATGATAGATTACCAAGAGGGCTTGCACCATTAGAAGAACTGTTCAACTTTACTGATGTGGGTAAAAAACCAAAGATAGAGTCTACCGAGACTCATGTTGAAGAATTCAACATAGGAAACATAAAGGAACCCAAAATGATTAAACTCTCCAAGACCCTTCCTCCTCACATAAAATAGAAGTACATTGAGCTTTTTGAGTTTAAAGATGTGTTTTCATGGGGATATCAAGACTTAAAATCTTATGACACAAGCATTATTCAACACAAAATCACTCTCAAGGAAAATAAAAAACCTTTCAAGCAAAATTTAAGAAGAATAAATCATGTTTTAATACCTTTAGTTGAACAAGAAATTGAAAAGATGAATGATGCCGGGATAATAGTCCCCCTTAGATACTCTGAGTGGGTTTCCAACCTTGTGTTAGTTAGGAATAAGACCGGGGAGATTAGACTTTGCATTGACTTTAGAAATCTGAACAGGTCCTCCTTAAAAGATAACTATCCCTTACCTAAAATGGACCACATACTTCAAAAGGTAGTTGGCTCTAAGAGAATATCACTACTTGATGGTTTTTCCAGTTACAACCAAGTGCTAGTATTCCCAAGTGATCAACACAAAATTGCCTTCACCATACCTTGGGGTACATTCATGTACATTAAAATTCCATTTGGGTTTATGAATGTGGGGGCCACTTTCCAAAGGGCCATGGACATAGCCTTTTCAGAAGACATAGGCTACTTCATAGTCATTTACCTTGATGACATCAGTGTTTATTCTAAAACTGATGAAGAACACTTAGTCCACTTAAGAAATGTTTTTGAAAAACGTAGGAAATATGGCTTGTCTTTGAACCCCAAGAAAACATTGTTTGGTCTCCAGGAAGGACAACTCATAGGCCACATCATCTTTGAAGAGGGAATCAAAATAGACCCCAAAAGGATCAAAGGCATATTGAAAATCAGCCATCCTAGAAACATTAAGGAACTGCAGTCTTTCATTAGGAAAATCAACTTCTTAAGAAGATTAATCCCCAACCTGGCTGAACTTTTGAGAAATATTACAAACATTCTTAAAAAGGAAATAGGAATTAAGTGGAATTTAGAAGCGAAATAATCCTTTGAATTGGTTAAGCAAGTGCTCACCCAAACATCGGTCCTAATAAGTCTTGATTTCACCAAATACTTCTACATTTTCCCATTTGCCTCTGAACATACCGTGCAAACTGTTTTATTAAAAAAGAATAGATGGGGCAAGAACAACCCATAGCATTCTTCAGTAAAGCCCTTAGAGATGATCCCCTAAATTACAACATCATGGAAAAGAAAGCCTTTGCATTGATTAAAGCATTGAAAGATTTTAGAGTTTATATCTTACATTCTCATGTCATAGCTTTTGTTCCTCACACTGTTGTCAAAGAAATTTTAAATTAGGACCCAGATGGTAAAAGAGGAAAGTGGATTGCTATTATTTTAGAATATGACTTAGAAATCACACCCACTAAATTGGTTAAAGGAAAAGAGCTTGCAAAACTTATGGCTGAAACAAATTTCCAAGCATTAGATATGAGTTTTGTCGATAATTTAGAGGAAAAAGAAGAATGCACAACCCCTCATGTTGAAGAAACATTTTTGAATTCATATTGGTATGCTGATATTATTTATGTAGTATTTTATCTTAATTCTCCTCCTACCTTATCAAAGACAAAATCAAGGTTCTTGAAACAAAAAGCTTTGAATTTCTGCATTTTAGATGGATTTTTATTTTGGAAAAATCATATTGGTATATTGCTTAAGTGTTTGCTTAAGGATGATGTAGGAAAAATCATGCATGAACTACATGAAGGTGAATGTGGGGGCCATATTTAGTGGAAAACCACAGCTAACAAAATTCTTAGAGCTAGCTACTATTGGCCCACCATTTTCCCTGACACCCACAAACTAGTCATGACTTTCCATAAATGCCAGATTTTCAATGGCAAGAGAAAACTCTTACCTTTGCCTTTGCATCGTATCATTGTTGAAGCTCCTTTTCAACAATGGGGTTTAGACTTCATCAGAGAGATCCACCCTACTTCATCTTCCCAACACAAGTGGATCCTCACTACCACTGATTACTTCACCAAGTGGATAGAAGCCATCCCATTTAGGAATGTCGTTGATTCAGTTATTATCAAACTTCTTGAGACCAATATCTTGTCTAGATTCAGTTGCCCCAAAAATATCATCACAGATAATGTTTTTGCCTTTACATCCAAAAGAATGGTTGAATTTTTTTATAAATATCACATCGCCTTGGGACATTCCACAACTTATTACCCTCAAGGTAATGGGCTAGCTAAGTTTTCTAATACAAGATTGGTCAATATCATTAGGAAGCTCCTGGAACAGAATAAAAAATCATGGCATGGAAAACTAATACATGCACTATGGGATGATAGAATAACCACCAAGAAATCAATTGGTATGTCTCCCTATCAACTAGTGTATGGAATGGATGCCATTTTCCCAACATATTTGGGAGTTCCGGTGATGAAACTTCTACAAGAAGTGCAACCACAATAGAATGACATGCAAAGGAGGCTAAACCAAACTGTCCATGTACAACAAACAAGAGAGGATGTTTACAAAAGGAATAAGGTAGTACAAGAAAAAATGAAGAAAATCTTTGACAGAAGGACCAAGGAGGATGATTTTTAGATTGGAGATAAAGTGTTGAAATGGGACTCAAGGATTGAAGACAAAAGTAAACATGGTAAGTTTTAAAACTTGTGGAAAGGGCCATTCATTATCAGTTCAACTAGAGGAAACAATGTTTTATTTTTACAAGAGCTGGATGGAGCTGAAGCATTTGGAGGTCCTGTCAATGGTAGGACACTAAAACACTACTTTTGTCAACATTTCTATCTTTCATGCCTTCACTCATTGTACATATCATTGTTTGATAAAAGGCCATAAAGGGAAAAAAATGAAAACATAGAAAATGATAGAAAAGTGGGTAGATTCAAAAACGAGGTACAACCCCATACCCAAAATAGTAGTACTGAAAGTGTGCAAGCCTAAATGCCACTACTGGTGCAAAAAGAATGTCTTGTTCAGTCATCTAGCCTAATCATGGCTGAACATGTTTTAAATTTATTGTTGATAAATTAGTGAAAGAATGCTAGTCAAATCATTTAAGCTTTACTTGTCAAAAGGAAATAGATTAGGAATGAAAGATACTAGTTCCACATGCTTAAATATGAACCAAAGAGAAGGATAGGGATGATTAGAAAATGATGAAACATAACCCTCACACCTTATAGTTATGTTTACTTGTGAAAATAAAGTTTGTGTGCAGCTTGTCTTGATGCCACGACTCATGATGAATCAAATTGTCTAATCCTGGTTCAATTCATGCTTTAAATTTCTTGTCAATAGCTTAGAGAATGAGGTTTTTCATGCTACTTAATCTTGACAGTCAAGTAGTCTAGGTAGAGAATAAGAAGATTTCACTAGCATAATCTGAACTCTCGGAAGAAATAAGTGTAGAAGTATATAGTTTATTTTTTCTTTCAAAAGAAAAGATGTCAATGGGTTTTCCAGTTCAAGTGCACCCAAGAAAGAAAAAATGTTAGGAAAGTAGGTTGGGTAGGTAGAGGTGAAGTTGAGCTAATCATACTTTCATATTATCAAAATCACTACTTCAGGGAATCAACAACAAAAGAAAAGAAGAAAATCCAACCAATGGATGAGGCACTAGTCTTCATAAACCAAGAGATCTGAAATTATGGACACCTCCTGAAAAGGAACTGCCCTCCCCAAGTGGAGCCACTGTTAGTCATCAGTAAATTTCTACTTGTTTAGATGACTAAATACTTGTCCTAGATTTCTAGAAAAAAAATTCACGGATCTTGTGAGTTCTAGAAATCTCATTGCCTTCATTATCCTCAAGATAAATTTTTCACTCTTCCACTACTCTACCATGCCTTGACTAGCCTACCACTCCTGAAGAGTCCCTCATAAAGCCTAAGTCAATCATCCCCATCCCATTTTTTACACCTATGGTTTGGACACTCCATTTTTCCTCTTCCTACTTTTCACCATGCTGACCTAATGCCTCAAAGCCTTCAAAAGCCCAAAATTGGCTCTGAAAACTCCCTAGGCAGATCAATTTCAGTGGTTTTTCAAGCTTCAAAATGATCTATCTTTTCAAAAAGAACTCAGCTCCGTCCTCTTTCCTAAAAAAGCCCCAAGTCAAAACTTCAGTCCATAGGAGAGTCAAAAACCCCTTCCACTAGGTCACTAGAGTTTATAGGTGCTAGGGTTGGCCTTTGTGTTCAAGAAGCATTGTTTTTAGGTAAAGAGAAAGTTGGAACCAGGTCACAGGAGAAAACATGTAATTGGTCTAAAACAAGCATAGAAGCCTCCAACAAGGGTATCCTTATCAAAAGTATATTCTACAAAAGATAGTTAGCCATCAGTGACATTTCTGCAGGACTGTCAAAGATGGCTACCTACAGAAATATTGATAAGATCAAACAAACCTGATGTATCTCATGATGATGGCACATTTAAAGTCTAAAGGAGTTGTTGATACCAACTGCTAGGGTTTTCATACCAAGAGGTTTCCACTACCTTAAAGTGAAAGCATGACAGAATGTCAATTGAAAGAAATTCAAAATTCCTCTCTTCAGTCTCATCCACCAATAAATCCAAGGCATAAAAGATGCAGGACTGAAGATTCCAGGGTAAGAAGCCAAAAAATCCTCAAAGGGCATCCATAGTAGGAAACTGCAGCATGCTTGGGTTTACAAAGAGTATTGGTGGTTTATGACAAATTATTTGTAAGGTGCTACCCAGCAAAGAGCCCATGCTTAGGATAATGAAGACAGTGGTACATAAGCACAATTGTGCACAAATCAAAGGTTCAATAAACAAGAAATCAGAGTGAAAGGCCTCCTTGGTAACTACAGACAGAGATTAAAAGATGATGTCAGGGAATAACTTATAAAGTTTTCTAAGGCAACATTATTCCAATACACCAAAGGGATACATTTGCAGTCAATATCCATGTAGAAGGTGAAAAGGGACAGAGATGCATAGGTTCAATGTGTAAAACTGGAGAAACCAAGCAGATCATCAGTTTACTTAGTAAATGACTAAAACTACCAAGAATACCAAAAAAGAAATCTTGACAAAGAAAACAAGACACTATATTAGAGCACCTACAATAAACAGAAGTGGCCAAAGGAAAATGTGTACTTGGAAACATCCAACAAAGGTCAATTTTTGTTTAAATCACCTCCTGCACAAGAGAAAGGGAAATATCAGTAAAGGTAAGAAGGGAGAAAACCAAAAATAAACCTTAGTAGAGTGGGTTATCATTTTAATTTTTCAAAGGGTATAAAATTCTAAAGCCCTCATCACTCCACATCATTTCTTCATTAAAGGTGGAGGTTTTCGGGTTTTCAGAGTTTTTGAGAGAGTTTTTGGTCAGAAATTCTCTATGCTACGCTACTGTTGAGCCATGTTGTGCTCCTATAAGCACTCCCTATGCAATTTTCTATTGGGCGCTGCGCTCCTGAAGTGGTGCGTTGTGCTCCTACCCATTCAATAGCATTCAGGATTTGCCCAATAGGGCGGGCAAAGGCACACGATAGCGTGCAGAGGTGTTGCGATCCTACTCGTTTAGCAGCGGCCCAGGAGACACACGACAGGGCTTGCAGAAAACCCTAGCAGCATGAAGAGGTGTTGCGCTCCTACCCGTTCAGCAGTGGCCTAGGAGACACACGACAGGGCGTGTAGAAACCCCCGACAACGTGCAGAGGAGCTGCGCTCCTATCCATTCAGGAGCTGCCTGACAGGGCGTGCAAAGGCACATGACAGCGTGAAGAGGTGACCTACTGTGCTCCTGTCCATTCAGGAGCTACCTGATAGGACATGCAGAAGGCACCCGACTGGCCCGTGCTACGCTCATGTGACCCTTTGCTCCAGCTAAAAGATTTGAGAGGTATTTAAAAGTTTTTTACCTACCTTCCTAATACTATTTAAGGGTAAAATATAGAGAAGCGTGGAGGGAAAACCCAGAGGGAATTTGAAAAAACCCAAGAAATAAATTAAGGTCCCCTTGTTTGGAGACATAGATAATTGAAGAAACACCTATCCATCCACACACTGCAAGCACATTGAGAAGAAAAATTCCTAGAGAGGGTAGTGTTGATAGTGATGAGGCAATCCAAAGGCCTGGAGAATAGCAGAGAAAGGGTGGGAAAGAAAATAGGTATGAGCCTATAAATACTAAATAATTGACAGCCTCTCCCACTATAGTTTCATATTTCCAAGAAGTAGGATGCTATGAGTTCTATGAGAAAGTGCAGAAGGTCCAAAGTCACCCGTAGTTTACCAAGCTTTTTGTCCTTAACCTCCATGACCACAAAGTACATTTAACTGGAGTGAATTTTGAGCTCACCACCAATGCAATCTCTGTGGCCACTAGAATACCTTGCATGGGGGAGAAATGGTTCAAACAGGTGTATCTATACCTCAGCCATTATCATGCCTTCTTAAAACCAAGTTTCCAAGCCCATTGCAAAACCATTTTCCCATTTTCTCATTTGTTGGACATATATGCTCCTTTGATGAAGATCAGTATGAAATACTTCACCTGTGAGGGTAGGTTTTCTAGGGTCTATTCCTACCACATAAGACTACTCATGCATTGCCCTACTATTTTTGTAAAAGTATTGACAAAATGTCATCCATTGTGCAAAAAAGGCCTCCCTCCCAACAATTTCAATTCTTTTTCATCATTCTCTTATCAAGATGATTGTCTTACACCAATTAGGGCAACAAGGTATCCCATGGGAAGTTTTCATCACCCATTATGTTTTCACAACTCCACGGCCTCTCCCTCTGCAAATATTTCCATCATCATCTCATCCACCTTCCTCCACTCCTCCAACAACCCCCACTGACCATGATTCATCCTCTTCATATGAATATTCTCCCCAAACAAACATCCCTCTTCTCCTAAAAACTCAGAAGGGGAAGAAAACATGAGTGACAAGGAGGAACATGAAAGTCAAAAAGAAAATGACAATCAAGGAGAAGAAACAAGTGATGAAGAGGGGGAAAGTGAAAGTGAATAAAGTGAAAATGATGGAGAAGATACTAAAGAAAGTGAAGAGAAGGCAGATGAAAGCAGTAATGATAAAGGCAATAACAGGGAAGAAATAAGTGAGCCAAAGGGTGAACAAGAAGACCAAAACAACGAGTGAAATGGAGATGAATAAACATATGAAAGCATTCAAGAAGACAGTGACAGAAGCAGTGGGATAAATGATGAAAAAGAATCAAACAAGGAAGATAGTGATGACAGAGAGGAAGAAAACAGTAACCAATATGAACATGGCAGTCATGAAGAAAGTGATTATGATGATGAAGAGGCAAATGAAAGCTGTGAAGAAGACAAAGAAGGCCAAGGCAGTGAGATAGGTAAAGATGAAGAAATAGATGACAGCCAAGAAACAAAAGAAGATTTTGAGGAACAAAATAGTCAATATGAAAGAGAAAACAATGATCCTAATGACAGTGATAAAATGGGCAGTGACAAAGATGGAGATAGAAGCCAAGAGACAAAGGCAGATTTAGAAGAAGAAGACAGTATGCATGACAGTAAGGAACATTCAAACAATGAAGAAGGTACAAATGCAAGCAGTGATACAAAGGAAAAGCTTTAAAGTGAACACAATGGGTCAAATAATAAAGAGGAGGACAGTCATGAAGATGAGAATGCATCAAGCCATGATGAGGACACGTCTAATCATGACAACACATAAAATGAAAATGAAAATGATAAAATGATGTAAGTATGGAAGATGACAATGTAGAGGACATGGAAGAAGATAACAATCATGAAAATCTTGGCAGTGATGCTAGCATGAGAGAAAGTGAAAATGTCTCTCAAAAAGGCAGTCAAGGGAAAGGTGAGGACGACACACATACATAAATGATCAATGAGAAGACAAACATCCCTAAGGTCACCAATGATAAGGGTATTCAAGTAAAACATGTTAAAACTTGTACTCTCACTTACCAAAGAGGATCAAGGCAAGTGTTTTCTACCTCTTAGAGGCAAGGGACCTTGCCATCTACTTCAGCTCAACCATTGGACAAAGGTAAGCAAAAAGTGAAAGAAGAAGAGCAAGATCATGAAAAAGAAAGAGAGTTTGAACTCATTCACATAGACAGTGATGATGAGAATGAAACAATAATTTCAAAATCCCTACTCCAAGACAAGAATGCACAAATCAAGGACTTGGAAGCTGAATTAGAAAGAGCAAAGGATGTAATTCACTTTTATCAGATGCAAGACAAGAAAATGAGTGCCCAACAAGCCATCCATGAAACAAGAACACTTAGGTACCGGAAAGAGGCTCAAAGGGCATAGGTAAAGTTGGTATAATTCATGGGAACTTATGAGGAGAGTAGTGATGAGGAGGGTCAAACTAGAAGGAGACCTAGAACCATGGGTCCTAAGAAAGCATTGGCAAAGCAAAGAGAAGAAGAATCAGCCCAAGCAGAACAAATTTCTCTCCAAGAAATCCTTGCACTATAAATTGAACATGATATGGAATCATGGCTTGAGAGGGCTAACACACACATTGAGGCCAAGCTGGAGAAGGCCAATAGAGACTTGGATCTGCAAAGAAGGATGGCTAAACATTATGCTCAAAGAGAACAATTTGCAAGGCAAGAACTCAAAAAGGCCAAAATTGAGATCCAAACACTAAAGGAGGAAAAGGACCAAGCTAAACTTGGTATTTTGGATCAAGCTTCTCTACAAGAGTCTCACGACTCATGAGGCACCTATCTACCAAATTTGGGAGAAATTGAACAAGTTTTTGTTTTTTGCAAAATTTTGAGGCTAGGAGCGCAACACACACCATGCTACGCTCTTTTTTAGGGCATATTTAGGAGAAAAGCCTTGCATTTTTGGATTCCTCATCATGAGAGGAGCATGCTCACCAATTTTCAGCTCAATTGGAGTTGTTTTGGTCCCCCAAAAGGGTCAAAAACACTCATTTTTTCAACATTCTGCACACTTTTCAAAGCATGTGTTGCGCTCCTACCAGTCTTGAAATTGTCACTTTTTGGATAGGCTGTAGAGGTCAGATTGGAGAACCAAAGGTATATATAGAAAGTATACTTCAGGGTATTTCCAATGAGCCATCATGCAGTCTTTTCTAACATCGGGAAGGCCTTCAAAACATGGTTGTAAGAAGACCCATTTTTTTTGTTCCTGTGCTACGCTCCTGGCATGCAAATTCAAATTTGACATAGAGTGCTACAATCCTATGGTTGAAAAGTAAAAATGTGCATTTGGTAAGTTTTTTTAGGTTTTTTAGAGCCTAAAGGTCAATTTAATTGCTAAAAATGGCTAGAAAGATATTTATTTTAGATATTTTTGTGCCTTGGGCCTTGCAAGGCCTCAAGGACAATATAGATACTTTTGATTAGCCAATAGACTTCTAGATGCTCTATTAGGATTTCCTCCTTCTTGCTTGTTTTATAAGGCATAAGGATTTATTGTAACATTGGGCTTTTGATGTGTTTAAGAATGATACATGGTTTTTGGAAGTTGAAGAACAATATTGTGTTGTGGAGCTTGTGGATGATTTCCCTTGGTTGATAATGATGAAGGCTTGCTTGCAGGATTCCTGAGTTTAGTTAATGGTGAAGTATCTCTTATTTTTTCATGTTTTCTTGTTTTTCATATGTCCATATTTCTATATTGCAATAGCTCAAAAGAGTATAGAATGATAAATTTTGTTTGAGGCACCTTAGTCCTCCTGCTTGCTATTGTCTTCATGTTTTCTTCTGTTGGGTTAGTTTAAGGAATTCTTTGTTGCTCCTTAGGCCCACCTAAGCTTGTATATTTCATTATTGGATTAATATTCTTGTTTACAAATGTGATTCATGGTGAGCCCTGCTTGTTTTATGCTATCTAAAATCTGTCTTGAAATCTGTCTTTGATGTATTGATTGATTAGGTTAAGCCAAAGAGGTCTTGTTTCGATCTTGCCCTTTGTATATGCTTATCAGTTTGCTTCAAAGTTATTTATAGTTTAATGAATGATGTTTAGGAGTTCCCTCTTCATTTATTAATGCTATTTTTCTCTCATATATTTTCAAATCTTGAAAGTAGAATCATTGAATTTAGATAAGTTGTCTTACTTCTTTTGCTCCACTGGATCGTATATCTTGAATGTGTATTTGTTTGAAAGTGTTGTTATTGAGTAAATGGTGTGCCCTACCTCATGACTAGTATATTTTGCTTATCAGTATTCAAGATTTATCTATTCATAGGTATTTGACAAAGGATTCTTAACTTCCCTTTTCCCTACCTTGGTTCCCAAACTTAATGTCCATTTCACCTCACACATAAACTTTAAAGATCCATTGACTACACTAGATTTTCCCTGTGATGTACCCTGAGTCATTATCGAGATATCAATGAATTCATAGACTCCATAGCCCCATTTATTTGATAACCTCTCACTCCACCTATCCTACTTTATCATCTTACCCAAAACAAAACAAACAACAAACCCACACTTAACAACTAGCCTAAAATCAAACACTTAAAGCGAACAAGTTCACATCCTTTTCATAATAGAGAGAGCCCTCTCTGAGTCCAGGAAGGCTAGTTCCTAGGACGCCAAAGAATGGTCTGATGTTACCTTCTGCATTTGGTCTACCAATCTGCCAAATCACGAGACACTAACACTCCTAAGGGAAAGGTGTGCAAATCAAAAATAATATTTTTTTTTTTATTTGGGACTTCTTACAAAGACATAAGCGAGCTTTGTACCATAAGGAATCAATTTTCTAACTAAATGTATTAGTTGTATTGGGATCTTGCTGCAACTTTTGAAAGAGTGTCCAGACTTCTTCATCATTATTCCATTCCTCCTTTGCTTCAATTATCCAATCTAGTTGGATAATAGAAATGGCACAAAGCAATGCTTTAACCTCCTCATCATTTCTTAAGAGTGAATCTGCAACAACATTTAGCTTCCCTTTTCTATAGATGATTTCAAAGTACAAAAACAACATCTTTTTGACCCATTTTTTCCACTCTCCTGAAGATAGTCTTTGTTCCAGAAAGTATTTAAGACTATCATGATCAGTTTTTACCTTGAAGTGTCTTCCCATTAGGTAAGGTCACCATTTTTTTAGTGCATGTAGTATTGCTAACATTTCCTTCTCATAATTAGCTTTCTGTAAATACTTTCCTTTGATTGGATGGCTTTCAAAAGAAATGGGTCTTCCTTCTTGAATTAAAACAACACCAATTCCATTTCCTGAGGAATCACATTCGAAAAATAAAGTTTTTTGTGAAGTCTGGTGTAGCTAAGACCAGTGCTAGGCACATTGCCTCTTTAAGATGTTCAAATGCCTTAGTTTCTTCGAGAGTCCATGAAAATGCATCTTTGTTCAATAATGTTGATATATTCATTGCTATTCTCCCACAATTCTTAACAAACTTGTGATATTACCATGTTAACCCGAGAAATCCTTGCAACTGCTTTATGGTTGTGGGGACTTTCCATTCCTTAATGGCTTTAATTTTATTAAGGTCTACCTTAACACCCTTCTGAGATATAATATGACCCAGATATTCCAACTCTTGTACTCTAAAGAAACATTTTTAGGTTTTTTCATATAATTATTTCTCCTCCAATAGTTTGAGCACACTATCAACATGTTGATCATGATCCTTCCAATACCTGTTGTAGATTAGTATATCATCAAAAAATACTAATACAATTTTCCTAAGGAAGGGTTTGAAAATGGAATTAATCAACCCTTGAAATGTAGAAGGTGCATTGGTAAGGCCAAAAGGCATGACCAAAAATTCATAATGACCCTCATGAGTTCGAAATGCTATTTTCAGAATATCTTCAGTCTTCATTCTAATTTGATGATATCCTGAACTGAGATCAAACTTGGTAAAATAAATTGCTCCATGTAATTCATCCAATAATTCATCAATCACAGGAATGGGAAAATTATCTTTACTAGTGAGCTTATTGAGCTCCCTATAATCTGGACACATATGCCATGATCCATCCTTCTTGTGCACCAATAATACTAGAGCAGAGAAAGAACTTTGACTAGGTTGAATTATACCAACCTCTAACATTTCTGTAATCATATGTTCAATTTCTCTCTTTTGGACATAAGGATATCTATAAGGCATGATGTTTGGATGAACACTTCCTGGAATTAAATGAATAGCATGATCATGATCATGAATAGGTGGGAGTCCTTTGGGAGTTTCAAACACCTTGGAATTATTGTCCAAGTCTTTATGGAGATTTGGAGAAATAGATGATTTTGATGTTGGAACTTCTAGTGAGCATGATTGTGAAATTACACCTCATTTTTATTTATTTATAAGCTTTTTCATGAAATTAGAACTTATTATATTTCCCGACTTCACTGCGATACCCCATAATTCAAATTTCTTTCCTTCTGAAAAAAATTTTCAAGAAAGTTTCTTGAAAATTAAAAGCTACCATCCCCAAAGATTGTAACCATTGTACTCCTAGTACAACATCAACACCTCCCATTGGAATGGAAAGAATTGGAATATTCAATAAATATTCCCCATGGTTATCTTGATATTATGGCATTTTCTAGAGCAATTTATAGTTCCTCCATTTGCAACCATCACTTGACACTCTGGTGCTAGGTATAGGAAGCAATTCAATTCCTTGGCTAGCTTACAATGAGTAAAATTATGGGAATACCTTAATTAATCAGCACTATTACCTTTTTCTTCCTGACATGTCCTTCTATCTTGAGAGCTTGAGGAGTGGTAATTCCTGCCAATGCATTACAGGATATGGCCAAACTCATTTCTTCTTTCTCTAGGGTTTTTTTCCTAGTGTATATCCTCTTCTTTTGAAGTTTATTATTCATTTTCTTCCTCCTCTTCACAATCTATGTAAAATAATTTCTTCTCAACACACTTATGACCTTTAGTTTATTTTCTATCACAACTATATCAAAGCCCTTTTTCTCTTTTTTCTTCCAATTTTTATGGTGTCTGTTAGCACAATAATTTTCTAAGTCATGATTCTATTAAAAAAAAAAATTAGTCGCTACCAAAATTTTTGGTAGCACCTATTTTAACCTTTTCAGACAGTCAGTTATATTCCTGTTTCTGTCTATTTTTATTTTATTCCAATGTTGTCGAAAATTCCAGTAACTTCCCCTATTTTTAAAAATAAATGAAAAAGCGCATCCGATTTTTGTCAAGCCACATGTTATGGTGTAAATACGTTTCAAATATATTTTTTAATGATTTATATCATGTGATAGGAGTTGTATGCGGAAAATTATGTTTAAGTCATGGTATATGTGTAGTGCATAGGTGTCAAGCCGTAGTAATAAACCCAACCATTAATCCCGTCCTATCTTTCAGCAAGTAAGCTCATGTCAAGGTACGTGTTTTTCAAATGGAGAAGATCGTGGATCATCAGAATTAATGCAATGAACGTTTGGTTGGTCACACAACGACGCTGCCAGAAATTTAGGCCAATAATCAACAAGACAGCGAAGGTGACTTCTGGTCACAGATCAACTTTACTCAAGCTATCTGTAGCATTCTATCCAAAGTTATGTAGCCAAATGAAGATTATGATGGCCATCACATGCATGGTGTACACTACGGTTAAGGATATTTTCCATCATGGAAATCTATTTCACGGGGTGATGAACCATGGTTGTTGTTTTAAAACCACCAAAAAAGTAGGAGCATTATTAGTTGTGAGCCTAGCTATTGGAGGTTGAGTTTCATAGAATTTCAGTTTGAGGAGGATTCTAGATTGTAGATAGGATTTCAGAAGAAAAAACAAGAAGCAGTTTTTAGGTGAAGCTCTTCTAGCTTTTCCACCTATCAGTTTCAGATACAAAGTTATTAATTTCTGAAGATGAATAAAAGAGGAGGGAAGATAAAATGAATTGAGCCAAAAGGTGTTGACCTAGTGGATGCAAATTCGAAGGTGAGAATATTTTTTATCCAGGAAGTGTGGTATTCTTTGTGCACTATACCAAGAATCTCTCACTTAGGAGTAGCTCAAGAGTTTGCAAACTCTTTCAATGGAAAAGAAGCCACAGTATATGGTATTACATTACAGGTTTCAGCGGAGGCATTTAAACTTCCACAGGAATGAGAGAGGTGGTTTAAAGGTCAGGTTATCACTAGAGGAGACCTCAATATTTTCCTCAAGGATGCACACAGAGATCCCAATTGGGACAAGGAAATTCCAAGAATTTATCTAAAAAATGACTGGGCAGAAGCTGCTGAACTCATGAATATTTACCTCACTTGTGAAAGGGGGTAGACAATTGTGTTTCTTTATCATATGATATTTCTTTTTCATGTTGCAGGTATGAAGACCTTAAATTTTCCATACTTCTTGCTGAAGAGTCTGACAAAGATGTCAACAAGGATCCAAAATCACAATGCTGCTTCAGAATAAAGCTTGTATCATCAAGCTCTCATCAAGGTTTTAGTTGAAGAAGAGTTAAAGAAAATAAATCAAACCTGGGACCATTTCTTGTTTTACAGGGAAGGCCAACCTACACCTACACCTCCACCCTCACCACAACACCCTTAGCCTACAAAAATAACCAAGAGTAAGGATAAAAAAGAGAACATCCATAAGGCCAAGAGAAGGAAAGAGAAGGTTTCTTCAGTCAAGGCTAAGAGAAAGTTGGAGAAAAGAGAGAGCTCCTCAGTTGATAAACCCAAGTCTATGAAAATGGTGCCCCCCATTCCTCCTTTTCCTAATGTCTACACCAAATATCGAAGAGTAAGGTCTGTAAATGCAGATAAATCTAAAGCACAGATGCTACCGAAAATTTCGGAAGCAGATATTCAGAAGAAAATGTAGAGATATTATAAACCTAAAAAATCTGATGAAAAACTCCACAAATATGTTGGATATGAAATTAGTAGTAATAATAAGAAAGAGGAGGCCAAACCTATTTTTGATAATAGAAAAAGGCATACTAGATACAATAACAAGTTCAGGATTAAGTCTAAAGCTTTGCACAATCCAAATTTAATGATAGAGTTCACTGATATAGAAGAAATATCTAAAGGGTTAAAGACAGAGAAAACCAATAAGAAAGATAAAAACAAAACCCCTTCAGAGCAACACTCAGAGCCCTCAAGGAGAAGAAATATACAAAAGGGTTCTAAGGAGAAGGCCACTTTGAAAGAAGCAGCCACAAGAACAACCATATCAAGATCATTTGATGACAACAAGACAAACTTGGATAATTTTGTTGAAGATGTAGCCCACATGAAAGGAAGGTAAAAATGTTTTTTTGATACAAACACCTTTTTGCTTATCAATCGCAATTTTGAACATCAACTTAGATGTCAAATAATATAAGTCTCCATAGGTTTTTCATCATTTTCTATGCATTTTTGAAAAAGAAACAGAGCGCTACCGAAAATTCTGGTAGCATTCCAGTTTTTGCGCAGTTTCAGGTTTTTTTCCGGAATTTCCGGTAGTGTCTGTTTTCACTGTATTTTGACACCTGTCAGCAAATGTTCTGAGCCAATTTAGGAAGGATAAAGACTCATAACCAAATGGATATAAAAAGTGATGGTGAAAGGCGTTTATGAGGTTTTTGGAGATCATATTGAATGAATATACATGGTTATTTAAGAACCAAAGACATAAGGAGACAAATCAACAGAATAGGGGCATCATGACAACACACTCAGCAATTTAGCCCAGATTTCTTCTACATTTGTCCTTTCAATCAGATTTCGGCGGGATATGGTTGTAATGTCCTATGAAACCTATGTAAATACCATTTCCAGGTTGGATTTTGGTCTACCTGAAGACTGAATATAATAAAGAAAATCCTTTTTACTTCATGTTGGAGGAATTTGTGACTCAATAACCATATAATGTATGGTGTGCCTTATTTCTTTGTTAATTTATTATAATTATGAGTTGCAGCAGCAAGTAAGGTGTGAGTGAGAAACTATTAGAGGATTTAATAGTAAATTATCTTCTTTCATATTTCTGCAAATCACATATGTGTTGTAGAATATGTTAGTCAAGATTTCATAAAGGAGTCGTGGAATACTGTATACATGCAATCTACTTTCTGAATGTTGTTTACTTTTCATAAACAGAGTTTTTGTAAAGAGTCATCATTATACCTATGTGACTGATTTAGGATATGAATATTTCCTAGAATAGGTACTCGCTATCCATCTTCTTCATTTGTTACACTCTACTTTATATAATACCAATTTACCCATATAATTTATACTTGCCACAACTTGCTAAATGCATGAAAGTTTTAAATAATATAAAAAATCATTTCAAAAATCTTTAAGAAACCATCCCAACACTGAAATAACCCTTTAAAATTTGAAATGAACTATGATATGTAAGGCTTACTCCTTTTGCAGTCAAGGAGTGACTCCTTGCACTAACAGTGTCAACCTTGTAGGTTGTGGAAGTCTAGGAGTAGCAACACTTCCATATTTATAGATGTGAGTGGTAGGCTTCCTTGTCGCCATAATTTTACTTTCAATTTTTCTTGCCAACTTGAATTCATTCTCCAATGAATTATGTTCCCAACAGCAAACCTCATGTTGGACGTTATCCTTTAAAGTACCTATGAAGACATCAATCCTGTGTTCCTTTGGAATATCAGTTACACTTATATTCAATTTTTGGAAGTCCTAAATGTGCTCCACCATTAAACCCTTTTTTTTGATATTTATCAAGTGGCTAAAGAATTTTTTTCTCTTTGTATCCTCTTAATGTGCTATCATTTACTCCGTAAATTGACTAAGTGATAATTTTTTTACGAGAGAGAAACCATCGATACCATAAAAATGTATTTTCTTCTAAATATAAAGTTTCAATGCATACCTTTTGTGTGTTTTTCAAATTATGTGAGATCAAAATATTGCTCCATCTATAGTATCCATGTTATAGGATCCTTGCCATCAAAATTATTCATATCGATCTTTGGAATATGGTAGGTCTTCAATCCAACATTAGAGTTTATGAAATCACGATTAACATTCATTTTGTTCTCATCATGAGTTTATTCTACTAGATTTTTTACATTAGGAATAATTCCTTGTATCAACTTTCTCAAACCTTCCTTCAAACCTTCCATGTCTGCTTTTATATCATTCTTCATGTCTTCCATGTTGCCTTTCATTTTTTCATCGATCTTAGCTTCCATGTCATCCATCTTAGCTTCCATGCCATCCATCTTAGCTTCCATTCCATTCTTAAAACCATCCATCTTAGCTTCCACACCTTTCTTCAAACCATCCATCTTAGCTTCCATGCCTTTCTTCAAAACTTCTATTTCATTTTTTGTTACACTTTGCGAGAGAGAATTGTTTTTCACTTGGTCTTGTAATTTTGATATATCATGTTGAACTTCTTCCTCTTCATGAGTCATAGTAGAGCCTTTTGAGGGCTTAATGGGCGTTGAATTACTTTTAAGGGGTATTTTAGAACCCAACACTGATATCTATGCTTCAATATTCCCTTGGAATCACTTTAAACTGGGTTTTCAAACAAGACTTATGCAATTTGAAAAACAAAATAAACACCTCTTTCTTTATTATGAGGAGCTCAATATTGAAACTAATGTATATCTATAATTTCATATCCCAAAGATTTTATCTTCAGCCCTTTAGTATCCCTTTGAATATTCTTTCCAATGTCATAGGTTTGACTTGAATTGGATTCTTCAAGGCAAAGTTATGTCCAATCTCCCACAATGACCTAATTATGGACTAGTTCAGTAGAGTGAAATTGTACGATGTGCTACGTGTCATTGTTTCCTCCTTTGGCTCTAAAATTGATACATAAGAAACTAAAGTCTGTGTGATTTCAACCACTTTTCACATAATTCCAATATGATTCTCAGAGAGAGCATTATGAAAATTTTCCCAAGGTCGCCTCTTTGAGATGAAATTCGAGAGCCTGCAAAAACCCTAACTTCCACAGATCATATCTCCAAAAATGTTGTGAACCAAGATTTAAAATTTTTACACAACTTTCATCAGTATTTCTTCACAAATGGGTTTTTTTTTAACTTCATAAACTTTGTATAAAAAACGTTATAGTGAAAATTCCACAATGTCCTGTTTGAAGTAGTGAAACCCTAGAATCTATAGCTCTAATTCCAAATGTTATGAAACTAACTCCCAAAATAGAAGAAAAGAGAGATCAACGCCTTATAAATTAGCCACTTTGAGGGGGAAACCTCCTTTACATTACATAAATGAAAAATTTTCGGATGATACTAATGAAAAAACCTGATTTGTATATATAGGAGTCCACGGGGTCACAATATAATCCTAGCCGACCTACCAATAATAATGTAAGGGCACAACAATAACAATAGTGGGATTTTGTGGGGCATAATAATAACAATATGGGGACTACATGGGGTTCAACAATAACAATAAGGGAATACACTAGTAATATAGGGGCCTAACATATTTTTATAATGTAGTCTATGAGAACTTGTACGGGTTATTATGTTGATTTGATGGTTGTTTTTCCATGATTAATATCTTGATTATATGTTGGTTATATACCTAGTTATATGATGTTCTCTAGATATGGATCTTGTTCATACCTGAAAATTATTTGAATGGTTGATGAATGCATGGGCTGAAAAGTGTTGTTGAAACTACTTGAGAGGGAGTTAGATCTTCTCTGTGATATTCAGATGGAGCTTAGATATTTAAGATCATATATCCATTAATGACCTGAAACTCACATGTTTACCATATTTTTAATGAAATATCTAGTGTGTTATAGGAAGTCTAGATCAAGTTCCGGTTTCAAGTTTGAATGTTTAGCATTTTCTTCATGTTAAATATGATTTTGGAAAGTTACAGAATTTTTTGGGCAATGGTCTAGAGACTAGCCTACAAAAGTAGATCAAATCTCCAGATCACTGGCACTGAACAAGGGAAATTAGGTCATAACCGCATGGAAGCAATCCTATGTGTGTTTTTGGATGCTTATAATGATACTCTTTCCTTGTTGTGCATGCGGTTTGGTTGTTAGGTCAGTTAAAAGGGTTCTAGCTAAGGGAGTGGTTTTTGTTCTTTAAGGGATGTTAGTAAAGTTATTGGTTTGTAGGCCCCACTTCCTTAACTAGAAAATTGGAGGCCGGATCATGTCATAGTAGCACTTTACTTCACATTTACTCGGAGGGATTGTAAAAGTAGGTCAATGTGGGGAGGGGTAGATATACCTACTCTTTTGTATAAATTAATGGATATATAGCAAGTTGACGAGGAGAGATCAAATTGTAAGACTCTTAATGTAAATATATTTCAATTGATCAAATGATTTAGGATTTTTTAAACTATGCTAACATGTAATTTCTTGGAAAGCTAATGATATACAGTGCATTTTTTTTATCCTTAATATTTTATTTTTATAGCTTTGTGTGTGGTGTAGCTCTTTGTAGTAGGTGACATAGCTAGTTGGTGAGGCCCATCAACATAGTTACATACACCTTTTATTATATCATTTGTTATTTTCTTGTGTATGTGTGGTAATACCTCTTTTCTATACTCTATTTTGATTCATTTTTAAGGGTAATTGTATTTAACTACTTATATTCCCTATTGCATGTTGATGATGTCATTGTTATTTTTTATGAGTATGACCCGATGTTTGTTTTGTTTGCAAGTATGTGATATCCACTCTTTATCTTGTATAAATAGAGTGTAAATTTTTCATAACCAATATGTGTATGATCTCTATAAACAAAGATTGGTCATGCTTCTCTTTTCCATTACATGGATAGACGGGTTTACTTACATAGATTGGTGTTATGTTGAGTTATATAGGATTTCATTTTGAATTGCAATGTGAATATTGTGCACTGAGGGAAATTTCAATATTTTCTTCCCTCTTGGATTTGCAATGGACATTTGGCCCAGTTAGTGTGAAAAAAAAATATCTCATTAATCATGGACATGATAGGAAAACCCATTGAACTCAGTAGATTTAGGATCCTTTTTCTTTCCCTGTTTGGTTTGGTGTGAATCTTAGGACCTATAGTTTCCACAACAAACTGAATCTATCTGAGATTGATTTTAAGGTTGTGTGAACAAGATATTAATACAACATTTGTCTTAAGAAATAATTTTGTCTCATGAAATCCATATAACAATCTTTCTTAATATTATTTTCCAAAGTATGAGTTCCTTGTGGCTTTAATTTCCATGCAAGTGTTATTAGATAGTTGTTGTTGTAGGACAGGTCTCACTAAATATAGGGTTTAAGGTTTCTATAATAAAGTATGACATAATGGCCCAAGATATCCCATGAAATCTATATAACAATATTCCTTAAATCTTATTGTCCATTAGATAAGACCCTTGTAGACTTAGTTGGTGTGTTGCTTCATTTTATTTCCATTCTATACAAATAGTTTAAGAAGACTATTAATGCCATGAAGTTCACACATACAGTGTATCATCTCTATGTTTACAAACTTCCTCATTGAAAATCTAATGTAAACTATTTAAGAAATTAAATCGACTAACATTTTTGGTGTTTCTTCTAGGGAGGTGTTAAAATAGATTAGGGATTTCATAGTTTTATTTTCTGCAATTAGTTTTTGCTCCAAAAATTTCATTTATTTCTTTAAATGTTTATTATAGCCCCATGGGCTAATCCATGTGCTAACAAGATATACTAGCTAGCAGAAGAAGCATGCTAAAGAACTTGACAATGAATGCTACTCCAAGAAGTCTCTTGAAACTTGAAAATCACTGAATGAATATCTTCATCTTAGAAAGAGAAAATCGTGATAGAAATGAGTAAGATAATTTCACCTCATGGAGGAAGATAAGAGTAAGGGATTCATGAGAAAAATCTAGAAGTAGAACTAGAATCTCATGAGCCACATCGAGAATGAGGACATAGAAGCTTTCCTTGATCATCCTTGCCAATCTAAAAAAAAAAAGAATCATGGGCAATAATCAATGGAGAGAATATATTGGACCCTGAGATAAAGGAATTCCTTTCTATCATTAGATCCTTCATGCATTCAAGAGAGCAATCAATAAGACTTAGAACATCCACATGGCATGACAAAGGAGGACATGCCAACAATTGGTGATGGATTAGAGAAATAATGAGTATATCACATTGAAGTTTGGCTCCAAATGATTGTTAGCAAATTACCTTTCTCCATCACTAAAAAGCTATTTGCACCATATCAGTCAAAGCAACTAATTCCTCATATTCCGGTATTCATCAAAGTATATTCTTGAAATTGAAATAAGCATACAATTATAATCCTGTTGGGCACAAGGCTTCATTGGAAATATGACTACACTTGATAAAATGCTTCCTTTTTTAATTGAATTAGGATACTGTAGGAGAATAAATAAGTAAAATAGTAAAGATAAAAATAAATTTAACTGTGAAAATGGGGAAAATAACATAGTTAGATAAGGGCTTTCCTTCAAAACTAGGTTATTAGATTGCAATTTCCTCAATAATATCCACATATTATTGTTGGTCCTCCGAAAATCCTTCAAATTTTTGTATATATATTTTTTAGTTAATGTAGAATGTTGATCCAGGTCAGTTTCATTAGTTTTCGTATTTACTATTTTTAGCAGTTTTCCGGGTCCTGAACTTCTGGAGCCGTTTTGAGGCCCTAAACGAATTTTTTGGGTGTGATTGCTTTGATGATTTGAAAAAAATTGCATTAGAATATGTAGTCCTCAAAGAGATATTTCCGACAAGTTATCATACACGGCAAACAAAGCTAATATGACCAAGTTACGACCCTGGGAAGTTGGCTGCCCAACTAACCCCAACGGGGCCCATAAGCTCTTAGTCTTACATCTCCTCAGGTTAGGGTTTTGGTTGTTTAGGGTTTTCTATTATTTTTCAATAATAAAAATTCTCTTGAGCCTCATTGTAACACAGTTACGAGGCATTTAGCTGCCACATCGCTTATTAGAGATAAGCTACCATCTCCCGAGCTAGTTTATTTTCCATTATGTCTGTAAGCATTTTTAAATATTTAATATTAATGAAGTGAAGCATTATTCCTGAAAAATCTGTACCTTTATGTTTATTTATGTATTTTATTGCGTTCTTTCATAAGTCTGGATCAATGGTATTAGAGCGGCCTGCTATTTCTCAATATTTCTTTGCATGTCCCCAATGAGGTCGGGATAGAAGGAGTTAGGGCTCGATCTGGTTGAATCTTTGCAAGACCAGCCTCACAAACCCCAACGACCTCCCATGGTGGAAGAAAATAAAGACAAGGAAGCAGGAGATCCTATCAAAACATTTCTCTAAGAGGCCCTTGAGAAACAAAGGAATGCGATGATGGATAAATTTACCAGATCATGCAACGACTACCCACCGTGGTGCATTTTCATCCAGCAATCACTCTGGAGGTGCCACTCCTTTTAAGGTACAATTAAAATTTGACATTCCCATATTTGAGGGCCAAATAGATGCAGATGCAATAGATAGATGGTTGAATTTTTTGGAAGGGTACTTTTCAGTCCATGATTTCTCTGATAGAGAAAAGATTGCCTTTGCACTCCTCAAAGTCACCCCCCATGTCAAATATTGGTTGGAAACCTATTGTGAACAGAAGGATGAGGAAGAACCCTCACTTTTTTTAGTCGCACCAACTTGGAATTCGTTCCGAGAGGGCAATAAGGAATAATATTTCCCTGTGGGGAGCTATGAGAACAAGTACATCCAATGGACCACACTACAGAAACAAAGGGATCAAGATGTGCATAATATGATGAATTTTCTCCATACCCTGCGCACAAAGCTGGGTATTAAAGATTCAAAGAAACATTTGGTGCTTAAGTAAAATAGTTTTTTTCACATATAAATTCAGGAAGAAATGGAGTTCTTCGACATTACCTTGCTTGGAACGACATATCAATATGTTGTCAATATTGAGTAGAAATTTAAGAAAAAGAAGCGAGACTTTCGATCCGTGAATCTGTGGCCAAGGGAAGGCACGCCAAAACCACCGAACAAGGGGAAAAGACAAAGCAGGGCGACTCGGGACAACCCACCAAAGTAGAAAGTAAATAAAAACACCACAAAGCCAAATAAGGACACATGGAAGTGGTGTGAATTTCATAAAAGCTCTACTCACAACAAAGGTGAGGGTCAGGCCAAACAGTCGCTGGTGGTCATGCGGAAGGCATCCAAATCAGATGCATGTTCGAATTTTGAGTCATAACCATACAAGGGGAATGAAAAAGGGAAAAAAATTATTGATGCACAACCTAGTGCAACTATTTCCACCACCAAGATCTAGAAGGAGGAACCTGAAGATCTAGAGGAGGGGGAGCACCTATTCTGTTCCCAGATGTGAGTGAAGGGTTCTCCACTGCAATTCATTTTTGATAGAGGAAGCCAAAAGAACCTCATTTTAGTAGAGTTCATGAATTGGCTCGGCCTACCAACCAAATCACACCCATAATCATATACCATTGGGTGGCTTCACCGAGGAAGAGATCTTTGTGTCAGCTAACAGTGTCACCATCTCTACAACATTAAGCCCTTCATGGATGAGGTATTGTGTGATTTTTCTCCTATTGAAGTTTTTGATGTATTATTAGGCCAACCATACTTGTGGAATCGACATGTTTTGTATGAGTCTAGGCATCATTTTTATTATTATTAATTTGGGAAATCATTTATACAAGATACCAGAGGTAGTATCGCCTTTTTTCATCTCTTTGATTATTTCCAAGAAAAGTAGTAATATTATTTTCCAAACTAGGATTTTTTTTTTAATTACGATTCGCCCACAGGGAAAGAATAATATTATGGCCACAACCTCTAAACAGGGTGCTCCTGTGTGGCAACAGCAGATGGAAAAAGTTGTGGTGGAACACTAGGACATTTTCTCCTCACCCACAGGTGTTCCTATACACTGTCAGGTCAAGTGCTCCATTGATTTGACCCCAGGCACACCACTACCTAATGGTCTGATTTATCGATGCTCTATTATGGAGAATGATGAAATCAAGAGGCAAATCCAAGAGCTATTGTAGAAAGGGCACATCAGGTAAATCTCATCGTCCTTTGGAAGCCTAATTGTGTTGGTATAGAAGAGGATGGAACCTAGAGACTTTGTATTGACTATCAAGCGTTAAACAAGATCACATTACAGAATAGGTATCCAATCCCATGGACTGATGATCTCTTGGACCAGCTTAGGGGGGTCAAATATTTCAGCAAG
Source organism: Pinus albicaulis (assembly GCA_034641835.2). Lineage (NCBI taxonomy): Eukaryota > Viridiplantae > Streptophyta > Pinopsida > Pinales > Pinaceae > Pinus > Pinus albicaulis. The sequence continues at coordinate 1,665,027,449 of CM076582.1, forward strand.
ATAAAATTTAAGTCTGGGTATCTTTAGTTACTAATCTAACCCTCCAATGTGTGGAAGACTTCCTTTAAAGCCAAGGAGGCCCTCTTCGAATGGTTAGTCATGCCTTTCAGGTTGATGAATTCTCTTACAACCTTCATGCGACTAATGGATGACATCTTGCAGCCATTCACCAAATCATTTTTCATGGTGTACTTGGATGACATCTTGATCTTCAACCATACTTGGGAAGAGCACCTCCACCACATCTGACAACTCATCCAAATACTATAGCAACACAAGTTGTGTGCCAATTCGGAGAAGTGAACTTTTGGCATGACTCGGTTTCAATATATTGCATACATTATTGATGAGCAAGGGGTGCATGTGGATCCAACCAAGAGCCAAGTGCTTTGGGACTGGCCAACCCCAACCACTCTAAGAGAGCTCCACAACTTTCTGCATCTTGCTAATTTCTACTGCAGGTTCATGTTGGGATTATCTCATATCACTTGGCCCTTGAATCAAGTCACCAAGGGAGAAGTGAAAGAAAAATTATTTTGGTCTGAATCTCCATAGAAGGCATTCGTAGATGTTGTGTAACCAACTTCAAAAATAGAAGAAAAGAGATATCAACGCCTTAGAAATAAGCCACTTCGAGGGGGAAACCTCCAATACATTACATAAATGCACAATTCTTGGATGATACAATTTACAAAACCTCCTTTCTATATATAGGAGTCCATGGGACCACAATGTAATCCTAGCCGACCTAACAATAATAATGTAAGGGCACAATAATAACAATATGGGGGTTACAGGGGTACAACAATAACAATAAGTGGGGTTAGACTAACATAATAAGGGACTATACTATTAATATAGGGGATTAACATGCCCCTCTCCTTCAAACAAGTGTTTTCCTCAACGCTTGATTATTTCTTGATGCTTCTGTATAAAATTCTCATCCTCCCATGTGGAATCTTCTACAGAAAAGTTATTCCACTTGCTGAGATAATCTGAAATTGATTGTACGTGTCGCGTTCTTGTTTCTGTGACTCCTTCAGAACTTCTTTCGATGTGATGTTGATCTTCCAGTTGTTTCATTTGTTTTTGCACCAAAGTTAGGTTATCCTTTGAGAGTTGGAGAACTTGTTTCTGATGCTTGATGTGATATTCCACTAGTTTATCATCCATAGTAGATTTTATTTGATCCTTCAAACCATCCAAATTAGCCTTCATTTTTTCTTTTAAACCAAAAATAGAAGAAAAGAGATATCAACACCTTAGAAATAAGCCACTTCGAGGGGGCAACCTCCAATACATTACATAAATGCACAATTCTTCGATTTCTCTTCGTAAGATCGAAATTTGTTGCACTTGGTACCGTAATTTTGATATCTCATACTGCAATTCTTCCTCTTCATGCGTCATAGTATAGCTTTCTGAGGGCTTAATGGGTATGAAATTATTTTTTGGATGCATAATAGAACCCATTACTGATAAAAATTCTTCAATATGCCCTTGGAATCAATTCCACTTGATTCTTCAAACAAGACTTATGCAATTCAGATAAAAACACACACCTTTTTCTTGCTTTTGAGGAGCTCGATATTGAAATTGGATTATCTATGTGATTGCAGCACTTAAATATATGAATTTTAGCACCGATAGAGCCCTCTGTAGTATCTTTCAAATGCCACAGGTTTGACCAGATTTGGATTCTCCAAGACAAAGTTGTGTCCAATCTCCCACAATGACCTAATTATGGACTGGTTCGGTAGAGAGAACTTGTACGACTTGCCACGTGTCATTTTTTCGTCCTTTGTCTCTGAAATTGATAGCCAAGAAACTAAAATCTGTTTACTTGTGACCACTTTTTACGGCACTCCAATCCGATGCCCAGAGAGAGAGTTATTAAACGTTTCCCACGATCACCTCTTTGAGATGCAATTCAAGATCTTGAAAAAGCACTACCTTCCACAGATCATATCTCCAAAACTATTGCGAACCAAGCTCTGAAATTTTTTGAAAAATTTCTTCAGGATTTCAGCTTCGTACCATACGAATTTCAGATTCTGACCCTTCGTAGAAACAAAGTTATCGTGCAAATTCCACGATGACCTGTTTAGGAGCCTGAAAAAAGACCTAACTTCCACAGATCATATCTCTGAAAATATTGCAAACCAGGCTCTGACATTTTTAGAAAATCTTCCTCAGGATTTTGGCTTCGCACCCTAAACATTTTAGCTTCTGAAACTTCGTAGAAAAAAAGTTATAGCGAAAATGTCATGATGACCTGTTTGGAGCAGCGAAACCCTAGAATCCAAAGCTCTGATACCAAATGTTGTGTAACCAACTTCAAAAATAGAAGAAAAGAGATATCAACGCCTTAGAAATAAGCCACTTCGAGGGGGCAACCTCCAATACATTACATAAATGCACAATTATTGGATGATACAATTTACAAAACCTTCTTTCTATATATAGGAGTCCATGGGACCACAATGTAATCCTAGCCGACCTAACAATAATAATGTAAGGGCACAATAATAACAATATAGGGGTTACAGGGGTACAAAAATAACAATAAGTGGGGTTAGACTAACATAATAAGGGACTACACTATTAATATAGGGGCTTAACAGTAGAGTTGAAACATCTCCTCTAATTTGCACCAATGCTCACATTACCAGAATTTCAACAACCATTTGAGATTGAGAGAGATGCCTTTGACTATGCTATTGGGGCAGTTCTTACTCAATAGGGGCATGTAGTGGCATATCACAGTGAGAAATTTTTTGACACAATCCGGAAGTATCCCATTTATGACAAAGGGATGTATTCCATTGTGCAAAATTTTCAACAATGGAAGCATTACATTTTGGGGAAGGAAATAGTTACACACACAGACCAACGACCCCTGCAGTTCATAAAGACATAAGGGAAGTTGCAAAACGATCACCATCAGAAGTTGTCCACATACCTGCAATAGTTTAATTTGAACGTCAAGTACAAGAAAGGAAACACCAATAATGTTGCAGACTACCTCATCTGACCATTTTTCATGGTGTTAACCACCGTTCTCAACTCTTGTGGGCATAGGACTTCTGATTGGATGCTTCTCTATAGAAGTGTTCCATAATTAGGCCACACATACAATATGCTCTTGGAGGGTAATTAAGTTCCAAATTTTCACCTCCATGATGCACTGCTATGTCGCCTAGGATGCAATTTTGTTGCTTCAAGCGAGCATGCCAAGATGGTTTGGGAAGCATGTTATAGTCTAGTCCCTGAGAATTTCATGGTTGAGAAAATAGTGGCAATGCTGCAAAATTATTTCTATTGGCCGAACCTTTGAAAGGATGTCGGGAAGTACATCAAATCCTACACTTCTTATGCCATTTCCAAACAAACCGTCAAGAAGCAAGGACTCTATTTTCTGCTGCCTAGCCCTAGTCGACCTTGGTAATCCATATCCATGGATTACATGTCGAGCCTTCCTTCTTCTAAGCATGGCAATGACTGTGTTTTTGTGGGCGTCGATAGATTCTCAATGATGGCCATTATGGCAGCCTGCAAGAAGAATATCACAACATAAGCCATTGCTAAACTCTTCTTTGAATGAATGTGGGTACACTTTGGGATCTAACAGTCCATCATCTCAGATCAGGACAGTAGGTTCCATAGTATATTATGGTCCAGCCTCTAGTCTATGGTGAACGCGAAGCTCACCAAGTCCACAACTTTCCATCCTAAAACTAATGGACAGAAATAGGTCGTCAACAGGATGATCGTACACATTCTACGAATGTAAAACTCAAATAATACATGCACATGGTATGAGAGACTCCCCTATGTATAAAATAGCTATAACTAGGCTCTCCACCTCTCAATGACCATAACCCCTTTCAGGTGGGCTTGGGATTCCCGCCACTATGTCCCATTGACATAACCTTGCCATTTGCAATGACTCAAGCATATTCATCTCATGTCCACTCTGAATTTGACAAGGGAAACAACTTCATTGAGTTCATTCAACACATCCTCCAATAGGTTCATGGCATATTAGACAAATCCAATGCTAAGTACAAGCAACGACATGATCAACATTGGGTACCACACAACTTCTAGGTGGGCGAAAATGTGTGGCTACATTTGTAGAAGGAACACCTCATTGGACCCCACCAAAAGCTTCTCCCACTTCAATATGGATCATACACCATCACCAAGGCTATAAGGGATAATGCAGCTCAATATTCCAACATTCCTTGGTCTACATCCAATGTTCAATGTCGATTGCCTTTGGCCCTGATTTCCACCTCTACTAGACACATAAGACATGGTATAACAATTCACGCCAACAAAATTTAACCCAAACTGCATGGAATAAGCCACAACTAATTGGATCATGGACACACAAATCAAGAAAAATGTGAGCAAAGGATCCACCTATACCAAGTTTTTAAAGAAGGCTAACTCCTTCACCAAGGAAAGTGGTTCAGCAAGGACCAGGTTCAATAGAAATATTCCCACCTCATGGAGGCTCTACATGCAATGGGGGCCATTGCTTCCTAAGGGGGGAGGACAGATCTAGGTGCATATTGGTGGCCACCCGCCTATTCCACCTAGTCAATTTCATCAGTTTTTGTATTTACTACTTTTAGAAATTTTTCGGGTCCTTGAATTTCAGAGACATTTTGAGGCCCTGTAATATTCCTAAATTAGCATGCAGCTAATAGGAATATTAATTTTTCTTTTAATATCTTGTTAGATGAATAAATGGGCAAGGAGGCTCATAAGTTGCTTAAGTAGGCATAAAATCCCTCATAATGTGAAAAGGGATCATGTTAATAACTAGATCAAACATCCTCATGTGTGAACAGGGTCTAGAATGTGTGGAAAAAGTCAAGTTTTACCAAGTCAAAATTATTATTATATGAGGAGTGGATCACAAATAAAGACAGCTCAGTGTGAATGAAGATCAATCTAGCTAGTCAAAATGAAGACACCTGAGGTGTGAAAAGAGACAATGCATGAAGATCAAGTCAAGGTTGAATAAATCAAATAGCGATGTAAAAATATGAGTGGGACTAATGGAGACAATGTAATTTTAGTGGAGGAGCCTTTGCATGGAAGCAACCTCATAATTGGGTGTGACCCTTAGTGAGGAAGCTCATCAACAATATAATGGAGGGAATGGCAACCATATGGGGCATGATTGAATATTATATTTTGTATGTGGTCTATTTAGACTTCTTGCATTCTTTGGATGTTTAACTAAGTTTGTTGCACTGTGTAGTGCAAGGGTTTTCTCATGCGGGAATTCCTCACTTCTTCTTGGAGAACTTGTTTAAGGGATCTAAGAGAAGCATCTTGTGCTACATTTTCCACCATCTGGTGTTAGGACAAGTAGTCACCTTAATAAATAGCATAGTTCCTTGTAGAAACTACATTATTTCTTAAGGTATTGTAGTGGAGCGGTTTAATCCCTTGTTTTGTGAGCTAGTTTCCCTGTAGGAGGATCGGCCTTTTTCCCGGAAAGCTAGTAGGAGGAGATACAAACATTTCTTTGCAGGATCAACCATTCTTATTGAGAACTTCATCCATACAGTGTGATTCAACCATATATCTGCAGCATATGCTTCTTTTATTCCATGTTTAGTAAGAAACCACTTGAGTCTATGCAATAGGTCTACTTGCTTGAGTCCACATACAGTATAGACTCTGAGCTTCCGAGTAAGCCCTTTGGTAGAGATTGAAAGAACTCTAAGGCCTATATATTCCATTGATTATTCCACGAGTTCTAACTATGCTTATTACCAAACCCCAATCATAGGGAGAGTGGTATCTGCTTGAACTCCTTCCCGGGTCATCTTGGATTTCTGTAAAAGAGGCTAGATCTCTGTTTTTTGGGCCTCATTGATTAATATATAAGAAGATCTATTTTTTATCTCATATTTTTGAATATAACCCTCAATAACTGTGCTGTCAATTTATGCAGTAATTTATGTGTTGCAATAGTCTTGGGGTTTCAGTGTTTTTGGGCTGTTTTGAGAATGGGAGGCCTGTTTAACTAGGCTATAATGATTTGTTTCTGATTTCCTTTCAGATTTTATTGCTATAATGTCAGATATAATGGATCCATGGGCTGCATTTTTCTGTTAATGCTTATATTTCTGAAAAATTCATTTTTCATGCACGTGTTTCTAAGTTTTCCCATTTGGAAATATTACAGTGGTATCGAAGCTCTAATCTTGGCTTAGCTTGTGTACTACAACCATGATGGAGTATTCTCATGAGAAGGAGATGATCTGAAAAATGGATCAAGGAAAACCTTTATTGTCTAGAGGGAAAAAGTTCTCAAAGCTTCTTCTACACACTTTGCATGGCATCAGAAAAGACATCAAAAAAATGAGGAGGGAAAACCATGGAGATCCCTCAAAAAGATCTACAAGATCTATACATTAGGAAAGCTATAATTCCTCATATTATGGGTGTGAGTATTCAGCCACACCATCTGATTTAAAACATTCCACCAGCCATATGTTCATGACAAATGAGATGGAGAAATAAAATGTGCCAAAAAAGGAGACTCTTGGTGATTATTTGCAAGAGTATGAAGCTCAATATAAGGGGTTCAAAGATCACTTGAACTTCCAAGGGTTTTGCAAGATCAAGGAAAAAATAAGAACAAGGAGAAAACAACATGGGTGAGTATATTATTTCTATCTACATTTGATGGATCACCTAAATTTCCAGCTAGGGTTTGGGTGAAGGAGCTAGACACCTATGTGCAACAACATCAAGTTTCAGAAAATGAAGCCATCAAAGTAGCAGCGCTGCATCTTGAGGTAAGTATTATGCTTGGTGTTTTTTTGAATATTTTTCCTTAAAGAATGCAAATACATATACTTATGCAAAGTTCATTAGAAGAGTAGTGGAAAGTTTTGATGAAATTTTTTATGAAACATCTTTTATGGAGCCTATCAAACCAAAACAAACAAAACCTTTGTATGAGTTGGGAGGATCTATAAGTCCAACTCCATTTCTGAAAACCATTAAAGGGGATGAAAACTTGTTTGATACTTTTCCAAGGGAAATATCCCCATTTCATGATGAGCTTTCTTCTCAGAAGAAAGACATGGAAATTCCTCTTTCAAGGGAAGACCAAGATCTAAGGTCTCTTATTGATGATAAGGCATTTTATACTATTGATGAGGAGGAAGAGAAGGTTGTAGATAACAGAGAAGTCATATTGAGAGCACATCTAGTACCTCATGAAGAGGAAGATGGAGCACTTGCTCCAATGAGAGAAACTCTTACACTCTTGCAAGGAGTTCCCAAGAATCTCACATATGGAGATCATGGCAAAAACCATGTGCAGCATATGCCATCATTATCAAATGGTGAGATCTTGAAGATAGAAGAAGAAAAAGGGGAGGGAAAGCATCATATGATGAGGAGCATACACCCCTCTCTATTTTAGAAGTTTGATGTACAAAGGAGGAAGGAGGATTTGTGCAGTGAAGGCAAGGACAAATCAGTCCACACACATATAATCCTGCTCTATATCTTGATGTCTCTTTGCATGGAGTCATTGCACCAGGGAGAGCCCCTGATTGGAAGAAGAATAAAGTGTTCTGTCAACTATGGGTAGCATTTACATATTTGGCTAAGGAGGGAGCCATGGGAGAAGCTATCAAAACGTAGAGAATATTTTATGGGTTCAAAGGAGAGGTAGGAAATTTTCTGAAATGGACATTTCTATCTCCCACTCAGCTATTTGTGCTGGAAAAGGAGGATTCAGAAATCTATGATGACATGATTATGATGTCAAAGGGACACTCCATATCTTTGGGGCAACCAATGATATTCTCACACACAAAGAATATTTCTGAACATGACAAGAGGATATCAACACTCATGAATGCATGGGCCAAATTAAGGAAATTTTGGAAGGAAAAAACTTTTCAAGGAGAGGTTGACTTCCACTTGCTTCAATCTTGTCTTGAGCAAGATCAGCTGCAAGAAAGGTAGAAAAAGAAATTTGATAGTACTCCAACATGTGACTTTGGAATCAAGCATGTCAGAGAGGAGATCCATGTTATGACAGGGGTTTCATTTCATATTTATACAACGTTGTCATTGTTGGGGAGCCTAGATCCTTATTGGGAGTCCCAACTCTTGATGGAATATTCCAAGAACCTATTCACATGTAAGGTTGTTGATGGGAAAGTGATGGATAGGAGGTATAAGGTGGTTGATGGAGTCATTTATTTTCATGATAAAATCTATTTGACTAGAGACTCTGTTAATGCCTAAATCTACCTCAGGCTGAAGAAGGCAGAGTTCAGGGTAACATCAAACCACGCTCAGTCTGGTAGCTAGCCCTACTAGAATAGGAGAGGGCTCTCTCTGGGTCAATCTCAGCAGAAATTAATCAATAGGGCTTGAGATGACTGAAATAAAAGCTAATTTTAGGCTAGGTATATAAATAAAGGATTTTGATTTTGATTTTGGGGGTTTTCGTTGGAAAAAAGGGAAAGGCAGTTTTGGGTGCGAGGATTAGGCCTAGTTTTTGCAGAGTTCTGATTGGGCTGAGGAAGACAAGTTTTTTGATGATTTATATTGATTGCATGGATGGATCAGACTAATGGGGAGCTGAAGAGGGAAAGAGGGTCTCAAGATTCCTCCTCAAACAGATGAAAACATGAAAAACTAAACAAAAATGAAGGTAGAGCAATGTAAACCAATGAATTCTACCTTTATAACTTGTTTGTTCAGTTTAAGAAGAAAGAAGAATGAAAATGGTACACATAAACATCAGTAAAATTACAGATACATATAGGAAAACACCATCAAAACACAGAGCCATAAGGATCCCAAAGAGGGCTGCAAACCCTGGTCTATTCCTTTGCCAAAATTGCAGAATGAATGTACAATGAAGTGCTATGCAATCCCAAATGTCCAATCCTGAAAATGACTGAGAAAATACATCATATATACAAGCCTAACCCATTCCCATGCCTATAGGGGTCGAGCTCATCATTCTAGGAGCTTTTTCAACCATATCTAAACTAGGAACTACAAAATAGGCAATGAAACAACTTGCCTCTATATGAAAGGAAACTGATTCATTCACTTACATTTCACCTTTTGATGAATGAATCTACTAGGATGAGTTAAAATGTGCCAAAATTACATCATGGTCATGAAATTACATCAATTTAGATCAAAATTTACATGAAAAAGTGAAACTAGTCAAAACTTGGTGAAATTCTGAGCTGCTGAGTGAAAAATAGGCCAAAATTCTCTATGCGCCGCGCCCAAAATCTCTATGCGTAGCACACGTTTGAGGCTGATTTTGAGGGCGTTCCCAAAGTCAAAATTGAGCTCATGATAGCTCGTTGGAAATACCTGCCTGTCTACTTTCCAACCCAAGTGGAATTTCTAGATTTGGTGTTCATTTGCCCCTCCAAAAATCGAATCTCCCAAGACTGGTTCCTATGTGTGCAAAAAGTGGCAGAAAGGCCATTTTCAAGGTGTTTCTGACCCTTTAGGCAACCCAGAACTTGATGAATTTCTTAGGCCATTCCTGAGCATGCATAAATTTTCAAAAAAAATCCATAAATACCAAGTTTTCCTTTAGAAGATCTCCCAATCGTAAGCGCGCGCAAGGTGGCGCTACGCGTCGGGCAGAAAAACTTGTTTTGTGACCAAAAAAATTCAAAAATGACAAAATTTTCTCCAAATTTCTTGAAATTTGGACTAAAGGTCCCTCATCAAGTACCATGCTCATCCAAAGAAGCTTCAGCCAATATTTGGAGTTGATCATTCCTTTTGCGCCGTCTTAGTGCCCCCCTTAGCCTCGCTTTCAGGATCTTGATCCTCGCTTTGCAAACATGATTGCATGCCCAATAGTGGTTCTTCATGTGTCTGAGCATGTTCTTCTCCTTATTTTCCTTTTCCAACAGCTTCTGGTTGGCTTGGTGCATGCAATTCGGTTGTGGATTCACCGTGTTTCCTTCATCTCGGTCATCTGTTTCCATGATGTCCAAGGTCTATGTTGTCTTGGATGAAAATGAGAACTTTGGTGTTTTTGTTTTAGTGCAAGAAATGTGGTAATATGGGAGGGAATATGGAGGAATAGGTTAGTAGGGACAATGAAATTTAATCAAGTGTAAGGACAGCCACTAAATTTTTGGAGTTTAGGTACAAGAGACAGCCACTTGACTTCTTGGGAAAATGTGGGGTTTGTGAAGTTTTACAAGTGAAATGGGAAAGGGAGAGTGATAGGAAATGAAGTAGATTTAGGGATAGGGAAATAGACTAATGAAATGTATTGAAGGGGATGTGAAAGTGGTAGAGGGGAATAAGATGGAAAAAAATGACAATTTTGCAAACCCTAGGAAGATTTTCAATGAAACTGTGCAAGGAGCTATGGTTTTATTTTTCACCTATTGAAACACCATAAACATTGATGGAAACTCATACATTTGCAATATGGAGATGTTACCTTAGTTGCGGAAGGAAGAATTTTCAATTTTGGAGCTTTTGGAGGAATATTTGAAGTGATTTAAGACTTTTTAGCCCAATGCGCCACGCCATCTCTATGCACCGCGCCAATTCATTTTTTACACTGCAGAGGGCTGCCCAATGCGTAGCGCCATCTCAATGCGTAGCACCTTTTTGCAGGAGGCTTTTGGAGGCCTTCTCCGTGTCCAAATTGGGTGCATGATAGCTCCTTGGAAAGCTTATTGAGTCTACTTTCCAACCCAACTAAATTTTTTTAATTTGGAGTTCATTTACACTGTCAAAAGTCAAATCTCCTAAGATTGGTCAAAATGTGCAAAATGAGGCTGCCTCAAGGCAGCGTGCTGTTGCAGTCAACTTTTGAAGGTCTTCCTAAACTCCAAATTGAGCTAATGATAGCTCATTGGAAATATCTTTGTGTCTAGGTATCATTTCACTCATCAATAAAGTCATTTGGCCAACAAATATAGGAGAAATATTGATTTTCCCAAGGTCACTTCAGAGGTGCATCAATTCTCCTGAGGCGACTGTATTGTTGAAATTTCTCTAAAACCATGGCACCTGTGTAAAACGTGAAGGAGGTTTTTCATCCTTGGCCTATTTTGGACAAAAAACTCTCTCTTTTTTCCCAAATTAATCTTTTCTTGCTTAGAAACATCATTGGAGTAAAACCTATCCCGATGGGTGGAACAAGGGATTTGTCGAAATGAAGTGAGATGAAGGGGATAAGGGGCTTATAAATTATTGATAAAATTTTGGGAAGTAGGGAGGGATGTTAGGAAGTAGGGGAAAGTGGAGTTTCAGAGATTTCATGAGGGAAAGGGGTCCAAAAGGGAGAAATACAGGCCTAGCTTAGAAAATTTCCAAATTATAGCAAGAAACTAGGGTTTGTGCGAAAATGAGGAATTTGGGGGATCTCAGTAATGGGAAGTATTTAATAAAGTACATTAAGGATAGGGGAAGGTGTATGAACATCAGGATACAAGTTTTGTTGATGATTTGACCATCCAAGAGAAATTACCTTCAAAACCCTAGGAGAGGGAAATGAAACTTACCTAGGCACAACTGAAGCATGAACAAGGTGTAAAATGACCCTTTGGAATCTGGCATGATGATGAAAACCCTCTGAATGATGTTACACTCAGCTGAATGGTGACATGGACCGACATTTGGACAATTTTGAAAAGAGTGAAAACAAAACCCTAGACCTAATGCTAGTGACCAAATTTTGCTTGAAGGCTCACTGAGATGACAAAATTTGACCTTGACACCTTAAAATAAATTTTTAAGAGCATGTTTGATCACCGGAGGAAGGCTGCAAAGACTGACACTAACATTGGCTCCAATGGGGATGGTAGCTCCTTGGAGGTGCCAAGAACGACAGATCTTTGGGAGAGCAGAGTAGTGTCTTATCCATTGGGCATGGAATCAATAACTGCAAACCCAAAACAACTCATACCAATCCAAAACATATACATACTGAAACCTGTACATAAACAAATACCAGAAACTGAAATTTTTCCTTTGGAAGCTTATTTATTTACAAATCCCCCCTAATTTGCTGCAAAACCAATAGATCAAGTAACGCTGTAATGCCAGATCAACCAATCAAGTAACTGTGACGAGGATGATGCTTGAAAGTGCTTCAACCAGGACACAAATGTAAATGCTGACAACCATACATGCACACAACAAGTCTGGTTATGTAAAAGACAATTTGATCTATCATTCAAACTGAAAAAAATTTCCATGTACGTTGCAATAGGATCGAAAAAACCAGACTCTGTTTGTTGCCCCAACTCCTCAAGACATGCTTCCAGCCGCAAACTATCAATGCAAATATCCACGGGCAACTCTATTGTTTCTTGTTTTGAAGGAGGGAGAGTTTCCAAAAAAAATTTAGGATCTCGAAATTCATATGATTGGATCTGATCATTTAAATACTGAATCTCCTTCTCAAAATTTTCAACAACTAACTCAAAGAAACCAGTTTTAGCTTCAGGAGGAAACTTTAGAGATCTCAAAAATCGAAGCACGGCAATGAAAAATACTTCATCAATTTCAATATCCACTAACTAATCTCTAACTTGTTTTAAAACTTCACAAAGCGCAGGGTCTGCCACACACCCTACCATTGCATGAATGGATCAGTGAGCACTGGAATCTCTAGATTGAGTTGAAGTCGCCAGGCGAATGTTTCAGCCTTCATATGTGTTTGGCTGCTGTCCACCATCAGCAATCAGATCTGCAACTTGATACACATACTGGGGCAACTTGCAAGTCAGATGTTACATTTACAAACTAGACCGGAGATTGACTGAAGCAGTGTTTATCTACTTTCGCTGATGCAAAGCAAGAGCGTTTCGAAGGCTACCTCGCATAACTTCAGGCTCCATCTGTAGTTTATGAAACAAGTAACACCAACAAGCAAACCATTTTCTTCCCCATTATGGTCGCCACTATGTTATTACCTAAATCTACCTCAGGCTGAAGAAGGCAGAGCTCAGGGTAACATCAAACCATGCTCAGTCTGGTAGCTAGCCCTACCAGAACAGGAGAGGGCTCTCTCCGGGTCAATCTCAACGAAAATTAATCAATAGGGCTTGAAATGACTGAAATAAAAGCTAATTTTAGGCTAGGTATATAAATAAAGGAGTTTGATTTTGATTTTGGGGGTTTTCGTTGGAAAAAAGGGAAAGGCAGTTTTGGGTGTGGGGATTAGGCCTAGTTTTTGCAGAGTTCTGATTGGGGCGAGGAAGGCAAGTGTTTCGATGCTTTAGATTGATTGCATGGATGGATAAGACTAGTTTGGAGCTGAAGAGGGCAAGAGGGTCTCAAGAGTCCTCCTCAAATAGATGAAAACATGAAAAACTAAACAAAAATGAAGGCAGAGCAATGTAAACCAATGAATTATACCTTTATAACTTGTTTGTTCAGTTTGAAAATAAATAAGAATTAAAATGGTACACATAAACATTAGTGAACTTATAGATACATATAGGAAAACACCTCAAAACACAGAGCCACAAGGATCCCAAAGAGGGCTGCAAACCCTGGTCTATTCCTTTGCCAAAATTGCAGAATGAATGTACAATGAAGTGCTATGCAATCCCAAATGTCCAATCCTGAAAATGACTGAGAAAATACATCATATAGACAAGCCTAACCCATTCCCATGCATCTATGGGTCGAGCTCATCATTCTAGGAGCTGTTTCAACCATATCTAAACTAGGAACTAGAAAATAGGCAATGAAACAACTTGCCTCTATATGAAAGGAAACTAATTCATTCACTTACATTTCACCTTTTGATGAATGAATCTACTAGGATGAGTTAGAATGTGCCAAAATTACATCATGGTCATGAAATTACATCAATTTAGATCAAAAGTTACATGAAAAAGTGAAACTAGTCAAAACTAGGCGAAATTCTGAGCTGCTGAGTGAAAAATAGGCCAAAATTCTCTATGCGCCGCGCCCAAAATCTCTATGCGTAGCACACATTTGAGGCTGATTTTGAGGGCCTTCCCGAAGTCCAAATTGAGCTCATGATAGCTCGTTGGAAATCCATATCTGTATACTTTCCAATCCAAGTGGAAATTCTAGATTTGGTGTTCATTTTCCCCTCCACAAATCGAATCTCCCAAGACTGGTTCCTGTGTGTGAAAAAAGTGGCAGAAAGGCCATTTTCAAGGTGTTTTTGACCCTTTAGGCAACCCAGAACTTGATGAATTTCTTAGGAAATTCCTAAGCATGCATAAATTTTCAAAAAAAATCCAGAAATACCAAGTTTTCCTTCAGAAGATCTCCCAAACGTAAGCGCACGCAAGGTGGCGCTACGCGTCGGGCAGAAAAACCTGTTTTGTGACCAAAAAAATTCAAAAATGACAAAATTTTATCCAAATTCCTTGAAATTTGGACTGAAGGTCCCTCATAAAGTACCATGCTTAGCCAAAGAAGTTTAGGCCAAGATTTGGAGTCGATCATGCCTTTTGCGCCGTCTCAGTGCCCTCCTTAGCCTCACTTTCAGGATCTTGATCCTTGCTTTGCAAACATGATTGCGTGCCCAATAGTGGTTCTTCATGTGTCAAAGCATGTTCTTCTCCTTATTTTCCTTTGCCAACAGCTTTTTGTCGCCTTGTTTCATGTAATTCGGTTGTGGATTCACCGTGTTTCCTTCATCTCGGTCATCTGTTTCCATGATGTCCAAGGTCTATGTTGTCTTGGATGAAAATGAGAACTTTGGTGTTTTTGTTTTAGTGCAAGAAATGTGGTAATATGGGAGGGAATATGAAGGAATAGGTTAGTAGGGACAATGAAATTTAATCAAGTGTAAGGACAGCCACTTAATTTCTGGAGTTTAGGTACAAGAGACAGCCACTTGACTTCTTGGGAAAATGTGGGGTTTGTGAAGTTTTACAAGTGAAATGGGAAAGGGAGAGTGATAGGAGATGAAGTAGCTTTAGGGATAGGGAAATATACTAATGAAATGTATTGAAGGGGATGTGAAAGTGGTATAGGGGAATAAGACAGCAAAAAATGACAATTTTGCAAACCCTAGGAAAATTTTCAATGAAACTGTGCAAGGAGCTAGGGTTTTATTTTTCACCTATTGAAACACCATAAACACTGATGGAAACTCAAACATTGGAAATATGGAGATGTTACCTTAGTTGTGGAAGGAATAATTTTCAATTTTGGAGCTTTTGGAGGAATATTTGAAGTGATTTCAGGCTTTTTAGCCCAATGCGCCACGCCATCTCTATGCGTCGCGCCAGTTCATTTTTTACGCTGCAGAGGGCTGCCTAATGCGTAGCGCCATCTCAATGCGTAGTGCCTTTTTCCAGGAGGATTTTGGAGGCCTTCCCAGTGTCCAAATTGGGTGCATGATAGCTCGTTGGAAATCTTATTGAGTCTACTTTCCAACCCAACTAAAATTTTGCAATTTTGAGTTCATTTACCCTGTCAAAAATCAAATCTCCTAAGACTGGTCGAAATGTGCAAAATGAGGCTGCCTCAAGGCAGAGTGCTGTTGCAGTCAACTTTTGAAGGCCTTCCTCAACTCCACATTCAGCTCATGATATCTCATTAGAAATATATTTGTGTCTCGTTATCATTTGACTCGTCATGAAAGTCATTTGGCCAACAAATATAGGATAAATCTTGATTTTCCCAAGGTCACTTCAGAGGTGCATCAATTCTCCTGAGGCGACTGTATTTTTGATATTTCTTTAAAACCATGACACATGTGTAAAAATTGAAGGATTTTTTTCTTCCTTGGCCTATTGTGGACAAAAACCTCTCTCAGTTTTCCCAAATTCGTTTTTTCTTGCTCAGAAACATCATTGGAGTAAAACCTATCCCGATGGGTGGAACAAGGGGTTTGTCGAAATGAAGTGAGATGAAGAGGATAAGGGGCTTATAAATTATTGAGAAAATTTTGGGAAGTAGGGAGGGATGTTAGGAAGTAGGGGAAAGTAGAATTTCAGAGATTGAGTGAGGGGAAGGGGTCCAAAAGGGAGAAATACAGGCCTAGCCTAGAAAATTGCCAAATTATAGCAAGAAACTAGGGTTTGTGAAAAAATGAGGAATTTGGGGGATCTCAGTGATGGGAAGTGTTTAATAAGGTACATTAAGGATAGGGGAAGGTGTATGAACATTAGGATACAAGTTTTGTTGATGATTTGACCATCCAAGAGAAATTACCTTCAAAACCCTAGGAGAGGGAAATGAAACTTACCTAGGCACAACTGAAGCATGAACAAGGTGTAAAATGACCCTTTGGAATCTGGCATGATGATGAAAAACCTATGAATGATGGTACACTCAGCTGAATGGTGAAATGGATCGACATTTGGACAATTTTGAAAAGAGTGAAAACAAAAACCTAGACCTAATGCTAGTGACCAAATGTTTCTTAAAGGCTCACTGAAATGACAAAATTTGACCTTGAAACCTTAAAATAACTTTGTAAGAGCATGTTTGATCACTGGAGGAAGGCGGAAAAGACTGACACTAACATTGGCTCCAATGGGGATGGTAGCTCCTTGGAGGTGCCAAGAACGACAGATCTTTGGGAGAGCAGAGCAGTGCCTTATCGATTGGGCATGGAATCAATAACTACAAACCCAAAACAACTCATACCAATCCAAAAAATATACATACTGAAACCTGTACATAAAAAAATACCGGAAACTGAAATGTTGCCTTTGGCATCTTATTTATTTACAAATCCCCCCTACTTTACTGCAAAACCAATAGATCAAGTAACGCTATAATGCCAAATCAACCAATCAAGTAACTGTGACAAGGATTCTGCTTGAAAGTGTTTCAACCAGGACACAAATGTAAATGTTGACAGCCATACATGCAAACAACAAGTCTGGATATGTAAAATACAATTTGATCCATCATTCAAACTGGAAAAAAATTCCATGTACGTTGCAATACGATCGAAAAAACCAGACTCTGTTTGCTGCCCCAACTCCTCAATACATGCTTCCAGTTGAAAACTATCAATGCAAATATCCACAGGCAGCTCTGTTGTTTCTTTTTTTGGAGGGAGAGTTTCCAAAAACTTTTTAGGATCTCGCAATTCATATGATTGGATTTGATCATTTAAATACTGAATCTCCTTCTCAAATTTTTCAACAACTAACTCAAAGAAACCAGTTTCAGCTTCAGGAGGAAACTTTGGAGATCTCAAAAATCGAAGCACGGTAATGAAAAATACTTCATCAATTTCAATATCCACTAACTGATCTCTAACTTCTTTTAAAACTTCACAAAGTGCAGGGTCTGCCACACACCATACCATTGCATGAATGGATCAGTGAGCACTGGAATCTCTGGATTGAGTTGAAGTCGCTAGGCGAATTTTTCAGCCTTCATATGTGTCTGGCTGCTGTCCACCATCAGCAATCAGATCTGCAACTTGCAAGTCAAATGTTACATTTACAAACTAGACCGGAGATTGACTGAAGCGGCGTTTATCTACTTTCGCTGATGAAAAACAAGAGCATTTCGAAGGCTACCTGGCATAACTTCAGGATCCGTCTGTAGTTTATGAAACAAGTAACACCAAAAAGAAAACCATTTTCTTCCCTAGTATGGTCGCCGCTATGTTATTACCTAAATCTACCTCAGGCTGAAGAAGGCAGAGTACAGGGTAACATCAAACCACGCTCAGTCTGGTAGCTAGCCCTACCAGAACAGGAGAGGGTTCTCTTCGGGTCAATCTCAGTGGAAAGTAATAAATAGGGCTTGAGATGACTGAAATAAAAGCTAATTTTAGGCTAGGTATATAAATAAAGGAGTTTGATTTTGATTTTATGGGTTTTCGTTGGAAAAAAGGGAAAGGCAGTTTTGGGTGTGGGGATTAGGCCTAGTTTTTGCAGAATTCTGATTGGGACGAGGAAGGAAAGTGTTTCGATGCTTTATATTGATTGCATGGATGGATCAGACTGGTGGGGAGCTGAAGAGGGCAAGAGGGTCTCAAGAGTCCTCCTCAAACAAATGAAAACATGAAAAACTAAACAAAAATGAAGGCAGAGCAATGTAAACCAATGAATTCTACCTTTATAACTTGTTTGTTCAGTTTAAGAAGAAAGAAGAATGAAAATGGTACACATAAAAATCAGTGAAATTATAGATACATATAGGAAAACACCATCAAAAGACAGAGCCACAAGGATCCCAAAGAGGGCTGCAAACCTTGGTCTATTCCTTTGCCAAAATTGCAGAATGAATGTACAATGAAGTGCTATGCAATCCCAAATGTCCAATCCTGAAAATGACTAAGAAAATACATCATATAGACAAGCCTAACCCATTCCCATTCCTCTAGGGGTCGAGCTCATCATTCTAGGAGCTGTTTCAACCATATATAAACTAGGAACTACAAAATAGGCAATGAAACAACTTGCCTCAATATGAAAGGAAACTGATTCATGCACTTACATTTCACCTTTTGATGAATGAATCTACAAGGATGATTTAAAATGTGCCAAAATTACATCATGGTAGATTAAAATTTACATGAAAAAGTGAAACTAGTCAAAACTAGGCGAAATTTTGAGCTGCTGAGTGAAAAATAGGCCAAAATTCTCTATGTGCCGCGCCCAAAATCTCTATGCATAGCACAAGTTTGAGGCTTATTTTGAGGGCCTTCCCAAAGTCCAAATTGAGCTCATGATAGCTCGTTGGATAGCCCTACATGTCTAATTTCCAAACCAAGTGGAATTTCTGGATTTGGTGTTCATTTTCCCCTACAAAAATCGAATCTCCCAAGACTGGTTCCTGTGTGTGCAAAAGGTGGCAGAAAGGCCATTTTCAAGGTGTTTTTGACCCTTTAGGCAACCTAGAACTTGATGAATTTCTTAGGCCATTCCTGAGCATGCATAAATTTTCAAATAAAATCTAGAAATACCAAGTTTTCCTTCAGAAGATCTCCCAATCGTAAGCGCGCGCAAGGTAGTGCTACGCGTCGAGCAGAAAAACTTGTTTTGTGACCAAAAAAATTCAAAAATGACAAAATTTTCTCCAAATTCCTTGAAATTTGGACTGAATGTCCCTCATCAAGTACCATGCTCAGAAAAGGAAGCTTTGGCCAATATTTGGATTCGGATCATGCCTTTTGCGCCGTCTCAGTGCCCTCCTTAGCCTCGCTTTCAGGATCTTGATCCTCGCTTTGCAAACATGATTGCGTGCCCAATAGTGGTTCTTCATGTGTCTGAGCATGCTCTTCTCCTTATTTTCCTTTTCCAACAGCTTCTGGTCACCTTGGTGCATGCAATTTGGTTGTGGATTCTCCGCGTTTCCTTCATCTCGGTCATCTGTTTCCATGATGTCCAAGGTCTATGTTGTCTTGGATGAAAATGAGAACTTTGGTGTTTTTGTTTTAGTGCAAGAAATGTGGTAATATGGGAGGGAATATGGAGGAATAGGTTAGTAGGGAAAATGAAATGTAATCAAGTGTAAGGACAGCCACTTAATTTCTGGAGTTTAGGTACAAGAGACAACCACTTGACTTCTTGGGAAAATGTGGGGTTTGTGAAGTTTTACAAGTGAAATGGGAAAGGGAGAGTGATAGGAAATGAAGTAGCTTTAGGGACAGGGAAATATACTAATTAAATGTAGTGAAGGGGATGTGAAAGTGGTAGAGGGGAATAAGACAGCAAAAAATGACAATTTTGCAAGCCCTAGGAATATTTTTAATGAAACTGTGCAAGGAGCTAGGGTTTAATTTTTCACCTATTGAAACACCATAAACACTGATGGAAACTCATACATTGGCAATATGGAGATGTTACCTTAGTTGTGGAAGGAAGAATTTTCAATTTTGGAGCTTTTGAAGGAATATTTGAACTGATTTCAGGATTTTTAGCCAAATGCGCTGCGCCATCTCTATGTGCTGCGCCAGTTCATTTTTTACACTGCAGAGGGTTGCCCAATGCGTAGCGCCATCTCAATGCGTAGCGCCTTTTTGCAGGAAGATTTTGGAGGCCTTACCGGTGTCAAAATTGGGTGCATGATAGCTCGTTGGAAAGCTTATTGAGTCTAATTTTCAACCCAACTGGAATTGTGCAACTTGGAGTTCATTTACCCTATCAAAAATCAAATCTCCTAAGACTGGTCAAAATGTGCAAAATGAGGCTGCCTCAAGGCAGAGTGCTGTTGCAGTCAACCTTTGAAGGTCTTCCTCAACTCCAAATTGAGCTCATGATAGCTAACTGGAAATCTCTTTGTGTCTTGTTATCATTTGATTCATCAAGAAAGTCATTTGGCCAAAAAATATAGGAGAAATCTTGATTTTCCCAAGGTCACTTCAGAGGTGCATCAATTCTCCTGAGGCGATTGTATTTTTGACATTTCTCTAAAACCATGGCACCTGCGTAAAAAGTGAAGGAGTTTTTTCTTTTTTGGCCTATTTTGGAAAAAAACCTCTCTAATGTTTCCCAAATTCGTCTTTTCTTTCTTAGAAACATCATTGGATTAAAACCTATCCCGATGGGTGGAACAAGGGATTTGTCGAAATGAAGTGAGATGAAGGGGATAAGGGGCTTATAAATTCTTGAGAAAAATTTGGGAAGTAGGGAGGGATGTTAGGAAGCAGGGGAAAGTGGAATTTCAGAGATTGAGTGAGGGGAAGGGGTCCAAAAGTGAGAAATATAGGCCTAGCCTAAAAAATTGCCAAATTATAGCAAGAAACTGGGGTTTGTGCGAAAATGAGGAATTTGGGGGATCTTAGTGATGGGAAGTGTTGAATAAGGTACATTAAGGATAGGGGAAGGTGTATGAACATCAAGATACAAGTTTTGCTAATGATTTTTCCATCCAAGATAAATTACCTTCAAAACCCTAAGAGAGGGAAATGAACCTTATCTAGGCACAACTGAAGCATGAAAAAGGTGTAAAATGACCCTTTGGAATATGGCATGATGATGAAAACCCTCTGAATTATGGATGATGACATGGACCGACATTTGGACAATTTTGAAAAGAGTGAAAACAAAACCCTAGACCTAATGCTAGTGACCAAATTTTTCTTGAAGGCTCACTGAAATGACAAAATTTGACCTTGACGCCTTAAAATAACTTTGTAAGAGCATGTTTGATCACTGGAGGAAGGCTGCAAAGACTGACACTAATAGACTCCAAGCTTAGGGATGAACTACTTAATGCAACCTATGAGATCGTTATTTCGAAACCCACTGAATTTATTAAATCATACCATACCATCTTGGAGGGATTCATGTTGGAAGATTTCAAAAAGGAGATGCACTCTCATATGAGGAAGTGCATAGATCATTTTCTGGTTGAGGAGGAACATAACTTTTGGGAAGAATTATCATTACCACCTCCTTATTCATTGGGTGTGAGAAGGAGCTCATCCATTAGTTACCTGACTGATTTGAATTAAGTTTATTGTGAGACTTGTATTTCTAAACATCATGATGTATCTACTATATGCTTGTATTTTCTTAACACTCATGTTCAGGGCTTTGCTCCAAGAGGGGGCACTCTTTCTTATGGGCTTCATGGGCTACTTGGAGCCATGAGCAATGGAGATGTTGACCATTCCCTAAGATATTTTGGGGAGATGTTGTATTCTTCATGGTGTGCTTAATTAGCACCAACTATCATACACCTTCTCCAATCATGAAATAAGGATGGGACAACAAACAAGTGTAAGGAATAACACTCGTTATATCATATTCTATGGAAATTAGGAGTAAAACTGTGTTGGTTTCACATGAGAGACAATTTTCGTTCTCCATTACTACATATGGAAGCTAGCATGACTTTAATTATGATTCCATATGCTGAAGATGTACTTATATTTTTTGGGAACATGATTGGAGGAGAGACACATTGGTTGGATGTGTCCTTGGGGGAAGAATTTTCCCACACTTTTTGCACTACATGTTTCAAGGGGAGCATGGAAGATGATATGGACACTATGGTAGATGACTTGTTTCTTTATGAGGTGGACCATATTATTGTTTGGAGCACTTGGGACATGCCTCTCATGAGCATTTTGGAGGAGAATTTCTATGAATTACTAATCTGGGAGGTGATTCATTTCATTTGGATGATAGCATGGAGATGGAAGCCTTTCATTTGTAATGAAGTTACCCATGATTTTCATCACTTTTATCTTGAGGAGGCCATTGATAAACAAGAAGGTTTCCATATAGACCTTCCATTCTTTCATGATGAGAGCCATTTGGTTTATCCACCAAAGGCCAATTTACACACTGGGAGACAAAATTGTTGCAGAACATGTGAAGTAATGGTGGAGACTATTGCATGAGGAGGCCCAAAGAGGAGGAGGGGAGATTTTTCAGGACCCTTGAAGTTGCTTGAGGACAAGTAGCCTTTGGGAGGGGAAGACTGTAATATTCCTAAATTATCATGCATCTAATAGGAATATTAATTTTTCTTTTAATATCTAGTTAGATGAATAAATGGGCAAGGAGGCTCATACGTTGCTTAAGTAGGCATTAAATCCCTCATAATGTGAAAAGGGATCATGTTAATAACTAGATCAAACATCCTCATGTGTGAAGAGGGTCTAAAATGTGTGGACAAATTAAATTTTGACCAAGTCAACAGTATTATTATATGAGGAGTGGATCACAAATAAAGACAACTCAGTGTGAATGAAGATCAATCTAGCTAGTCAAAATGAAGACACCTGAGGTGTGAAAAGAGACAATGCATGAAGATAAATTCAAGGTTGACTAAATCAAACAGAGCTATAAAAATATGAGTGGGACTAATGGAGACAACGTAATTTTGGTGGAGGAGCCTTTGCATGGAAGCAACCTCATAATTGGGTGGGACCCTTAGTGAGGAAGCTCATAAACTATATAATTGAGGGAATGGAAATCATATGGGGCATATTTGAAGATTATATTGTGTATGTGGTCTGTTTATACTTCTTGCATTATTTGGATATTTAGCTAAGTTTTATGCACTGTTTAGTGCAATGGTTTTCTCATGCGGGAATTCCTCACTTCTTCTTGGAGAACTTGTTTAAGGGATCTAAGAGAAGCATCCTATGCTACATTTTCCACTATCTAGTGTTAGGCCAAGAAGTTACCTTCAGAAACAATGTAGTCCCTTGTAGAAACTACATTATTTATTAAGGTATTGCAGTGGAGGGGTTTAATCCCTTGTTTTGTGAGCTAGTTTCCCTTAAGAAGGATCAACCTTTTTCCCAGAAAGCTAGTAGGAGGAGCTACAAAAATTTATTTGCATGATCAGCCATTATTATCTAGAGTTTCATCCATACAACATGATTCAACCATATATCTATGGCAGGTTCTTCTTGTATTCCATGTTTAGCAAGAAACCCTTCCCGGGTCATCTTGGATTTATGTGAAAGAGGCTAGATCTCTGTTTTTTGGGAATCATTGATTAATATATAAGAAGATATATTTTGTATCTTATATTGCTAAATATAACCCTCAATAAACTACACTGTCACTTTATGCAGTAATTTCTGTGTTGCAGTAGTCTTGGAGTTTCAGTGTTTTTGGGTTGTTTTGAGCATGGGAGGCCTGTTTAACTAGGCTATATTGATTTATTTCTGATTTAGTTTCAGTGTTTTTGGGTTTTTTTGAGCATGGGATCCATGGGCTGAATTTTTCTATTAATACTTATATTTCTGAAAAATGCATTTTTCATGCATGTATTGCTAAGTTTTCCCATTTGGGAATATTACAGGCCCTAAACGATGTTTTTTGGGCATTATTGTTTCAGTTATTTGAAAAAAATCATGTCAGCAGCTTTAGTCCTCTAAGATATATTTCCAACAAGGTATCATACATGCCAGACAAAGACAATATGACCAAGTTACAACCCAGGGAAGTTGGCTACCCAACTAACCCCAACAAGGCCCAAAAAATCTTGGTGTTACATCTCCTCAGTTTAGCGTTTTGGTTTTTTAGGTTTTTCTGTTATTGTTCAATAATAAAAATTCCCTTGAGCCTCATTGTAAATAGTTGAAAGGCATGTAGCCACCACATCTCTTCTTAGAGATAAGCTACCATCGCCTGAGCTAGTTTATTTTCCATTCTATCTGTAAGCATTTTTCAGTATTTAATATTAATGAAGTGAAGTTGTATTCACACTACATCTCTGAATTCATGCTTAATTTTGTATTTTATTGTGTTCCTGCATAAGTAAGGATCAAATTCATTAATGCCCTCCTGCTAATGAGTCTTGATCCATCAACTTCAACAAATTATCATGGTACAATACTAGAGATTTATTTTAGCATCTTGATGCTTGCTTACATCAATGACAGGTTCTCTCAATAATGGAAATTTGAATACATCAATGCCCCCTAATTTTTAGATATTGCAGGTGAATTAACTTCAACACCTTCATTCATACCTAAAAATATGTATTCAGGGTACCTTTACACTCATTGAAATCAATTGTGAGTCGTCTTGCATTGGTTAATGACATAGATTAATGGTTGGTAATCCAATGATCTCTTTCCATGCTTGAATTCAACACATTTATTTGCAAGGCGGGAGTTTCACCATGGATTCAGGTTTCAATGAAGATTTTGTAAATAAATAAAAAATAGTTGAAATTTTTAGTGTAAAATCTTATCGCAAGTGTACGAAAAGATCCTACTTTAGCGATGTGTGACGGGTAGCCTTAAAAATAGAAATGGTTTCTTAACCCTTTAGATCTGTAATAGACAATAGTTAAAACAAATCCCACAAAAACACAGATCGATGTTGTAAAATTAGCTAAATAGTAAAAATAAAAAGTAATAACTGATGTAAAATTAACTCCAAGTATCCAACAGACAAGAAAATATTAAAGAATGATTTTATATTATAACACTTGGTGAAGGAAACAAGCATATGTTACCAATCCCCTTCAAATGGGATGGGTTCTTGGTTGTCCGCAATGCTTCAACTTTAGAAGTTTCTCTCTCTCAATGGTGTAGAAAACTCAAAGAACGTGTTGAACTCAAGTGGGAACTCAAATGGAAAAAGAAAATAATAGCAACAATAAGAATGATCAAAGTGAAGAATGAATGGAAAAAACCTCCTATTTGTAACAAAATATTGAGTTATCCTCAATAATGGTGAATAATAAAATATTATTAACCAAGATCTAGATCTAACTATTTGGAATATTTTATTATAATTTGTTGGAGGGAAAAGGTATTTAAATTGGTTAAACACCTTTATTTATAAATAATAAACAAATAAATTATTTATTTATCATTTCAAGAATGTGGTTAAAGAATAATCAAGAAATAATGTTTTTTTTAATTACTCCTAGGTGACACTAGTACATTTGGTAGAAATTCCGACACTTGGTTCCAACATTTTTGACCAAATGTCAGAAATTTTCCCAAATTTTTTCAAAATTTTCAAATCCTGCCCGAAACTGTCGCTATACCGATGTTTAGAGACAAGTGTCGCAATACCGACACTTAGAGGCAAGTGTTGGTCTTGCGATGTTTGCAAAATAGCGTCGTAATTGTGATGGATTTTCTAAAGTATGTCATTATTGCAACGTTACAGATACAAGTGTCGCTATTGCGATGTTTAGAGGAAGGTGTCGCTATTGCGACGTTTAGAAGAATGCATTGCTATTGCGACGTTTGGTGGCAAAGTTTCGCTCTTGCGACGGTTGGTGGCAAAGTGTTGCTCTTGCGATGGTTAGGCGATATGTCGCTCTTCCGACGGTTGGTGGAAAAGTGTCACTCTTGCTGTGGTTGGTGGAAATGTGTCACTCTTGCGACAGTTGGTGGCAGAGTGTCGCTCTTACGACGGTTGGTGGCAAGGGTGTCCAGTGGGATAATCCCACATTCATCGGGCGTATAAGAGATATTGGTGTTTATATATGAGTTGAGGTTTTACATGTTTTGATTACGAGCCCAAGGCTATGCACACTCATACAATCAATTGGGACTTAGCTCATGCGCTCAGCCCCACCCCTCATGACTTGGATTTGGTTGTGGTTTAGCTTGTGGTTCTTCGCCTCGGTCCTATGGTGATTAGTGTAGGTGCTGAGCCAGACGCTCGTCGAAGTAAAAAGCCCACAATTTTATTAAAAAAATAAAAAATTTGTAAAAAGCCCACAATTTTATTAAAAATATAAACAGTTTGTAAAAATCCCACAATTTTATTAAAAATATAAACAAATTTATATTAAATATAAAATTGATATGCACTTTTTTATTGGGAGTACAAAGCCCACAATTTTATTAAAAATATAAAAAATTTGTAAAAATCCCACAATTTTGTAAAATGCCCACAATTTGTAAAAAGCCCACAATTTTGTAAAACGCCCACAATTTGTAAAAAGCCCACTTTTATTTTCTTTTTGCTTATTGAGCTCCCATTTAGTTCAACACGTCTTGGGTTTTCTACACCATTGAGAGAGATAATTGCTAAATATAATTATTATTTTCTTTATAGGATAATTTGCATCAATGGAAGAAAACATTAGAGGTAGGTAAAAAAATTCAAAAGGGTGAAAGGGGTGATGGTAGAGTTTATTGCCCTTGCAAAAAATGTTGTATGAGAAATATTGTTAGAGTTTTGATAGCAAGAAAAAAAATGCATTGTAGGAAATATGGGCACATTGATGGTGGATCGAATGACTATCGTCCTGTGGTAATTAATTATCTATCTTCATTTTGATTATATCGTAAAATTTTAATATTTTTTATATGCGCATTAATGTTTAATGATTAATGTTTGTAATTTTCATAAAGGCACAGTTGTCCCCCAACTTTTTTCAGATGATCAACCAGCTTCCACAGCTAAATAGTAGTAGATTAGATGATGTTGCACCAGTACAAGAGAATATTGCAGCAAATATTAGTATTGGAAATGATGTTGTACAAGGTGAAGAACATGAAGCGAATGATGAAGGTAATTTTAATGATCCCATGGAGGTATATCATGATGACAATAATGAGACAGTTCACATTAATGATGGGACAAATCAAATGCTCCAAGACTTGTATGGTGAGTTAGATGATGATGGTGGAGATAGTGACGGTATTTATGATGTACCTCTAATTAAAAGGTCAAGTGAACGACTTTTTGAACACTCAAATGCAACTCTTCTCTCTGCTAATAATTAATAATCTTTACATTAACTAGTTTTTGTTTATGTTGTAGATTGTTGGGTGAATATTTGTTACAATCGCCAAATACTTTACCTCGAACATATCGAGATCTACGTGCTATTATGAAACACTTTGGAATGGAGTATAACACTATAGATGCATGTCCTAAAGATCATATTATATATTACGGAGAACATGCGTTGAAAACAGAATGTCCGAAATGTGGTACCAGTAGATATCGAACAGATCAACTAACCAAAAAGGTGCCTCAAAAGGTTCTTCGTCATATTCCCATAATTCCACGTTTGCAACGAATGTTCAGGTGTAACAACATAGCACAGTTTATGGACTACCATTCAAAGAATAGAAGTGGAGATGATGTTCTTCGAATGCCTGCAGATGGTTCTGCATTTAGAGAAATCAAGGAAAAATATGTAGATTTTAAAAATGAACCTCGTAATGTCAGGCTTTCATTAGCAGCTGATGATGTTAATCCATTCGGAGAGCTTAGATCTACTTACTTAGTGTGGCATATTTTCGTTATCAACAATAACATTCCTTCTTGGATGTCAATAAAGAGGGAGCACATAATGTTGACTATGATTATTTTAGGTATTTGATACATTATTTTTTTGAATGTAACATTTTCATTTCTCTCGTTGTTTGCGTAAATATATATTTTATTTATTTACTTACTTATATATACATATATCATGGTAGTAATTATTATGTACTGTAATTTTGAACAATTAAGTAAGTACCAGGTCAAAAATATGAATGTATATATTGAGCCTCTTATCGATGAGCTAATACAGTTATGGCATGGCATCACTATGTATGACATCACTAAACCAATCAAGCAGAAGAGATTTCAATGTCATGGAATGCTTGTATGGATAATTCATGATGCCCCAGGACTAACACATGTTTGTGGTATGTAATATTTTGTTGCACTTTAATATAATACATAATTATCTAAATTAGATATACCATATTTCATGTTTTAAAAATGATCTCATAGTATAATTGTTATTGATCCATCTATTGTAGGTCTTCAAACAAAGGGTAGATTTTCAGGTCCAGTTTTTGGCCCTAAGATGAAGTATCGTCATTCACCAGACTTAAGAAATATGGTGTTTGATGAGTTTAGGCACTTCCTCTCTAGGAACCATAAGTATCGTACTACTAAAAAACATATTTTCAATGATAAAGAAGAAACTGGATTAAAACCACGAAGAATGACACCTCAGTTGTGGAAGTTGGAATATAACAGAATTAATAATCGTCAAGCAGCTGGTACGTAATTTGTGTATCTATGTATATGTATATATATATACATACACACACACACACACACACACACACACACACACACACACACATATATATATATATTATTTGTTTATGTAATGTTTGGAAATTTTGTTTTAACTAATGAATTTATTTTATTGTATTTTATAATTATTGTTCTGATTTATTTTATTCTTTGATATCAAGGTCATCGTCGTGGTGAAGGTACTAATATTGTACTTCCACCTAGAATGAAATGTTATCCTTCTCAATTCGTGAGGTTTCCCTACTATGCAGACCTAAAAATAGCTCATTTTTTTGATACAATGCATGTCGGGAAGAATGTGTCAGAAACGTTATGGCGAACCATAAATGGTGCACATGATAAATATCAAATTGACAAAATTTGTGCTGACATTGAGAAATTGAATCATGCAATGAAAAGTGTGATCGACAGATCATGTTGGAACACCTAATCCTACATGGGTAGGTGTGGAATGCGAAAAGTCACAATGGAGTCCAAGTGACCTTGGAATGTGAAACCAAGAGTCACACCATTGTATTATAAATGTACATCATGTGTAATGGAAAAATAAGAAAGCCTCACGCTTATCTTTCATTGTGTGTTGAGTCTCTTGTGTGTGTGTGTTTATCTTTCTCATACACCATGTGTGTGTTTTAACATGGTGTTTAACATGGTATCAAAGCAGGCGATTGCTGGCCCTGCTCCAAATTGAGTGAACCATTTGTGTTTATGGCCTGTGCATATCTGCAAAATCCTTGACATTTTTGCAGCACTCAAAGTTTTTGCAGCAGTCATTTTGCCACATTCAGAAATTTTTTTTGAAGAAAGAGCAGCATTCAAAATCCGTGGCAGCATTCATAAATTTCATCTTGGAGAAGAGCAGCACTGCACATATGAAGGTTTTCATTCTCATTTTTCCTGCAATTTCTGCATTTTAAATTCTGCAATTTGGAGAGCTGCTGAAAACTGTTTAAAATTGAGTTTCTGAAGAAATTTCTGGGTTTTTCTGCTGCTGGAAAATATTCTCTGCTGCTGGGCTATTAGAAAAATTTCTGGATTTTATTGGCAAGTTTTGCAAACTACTATTGTGTTTCAATGCTTGATATTTTCACTGTTGCCCTCATTTCTGCAATGTCTGCCTACTATTTTAAAGTCTTTTACTCTAATCTGCTGTTTTGATTTTAAAATAAAAATTAAATAATAATAATAATAATAATAATAATAAATTTTAAAAAAGTAAAAATAAAAAAATTCTGCAACTCTCCATGCAAACCAACCTCAAGGCCTTTCGACCTTAACCTCCCTCTCTGCCCACGGCATTACACAACCGCACGGCCAAACCAAACACTTACCCATCGCTCACGTCCCTCCCTACTAGCTTCTACACCCTCTCATTACTCTTCGCAACCCTTGTATACTCTGCAATCCGCCCTCCCATCTACGCACCTGTACAATTCGCTTTCCTAATCCCATCTCACTCCCCCCGCGCGGCCTCACATTCCAAACTCCCAATTCTCTATTCCTACGCCTCCCTCTCCAACGCTCCGGCCATCCCACCACTCCATTCGGCCGCTTGCCCTTCTCCTCCTACCTACGCCATTTAAATTCGTTTTTTTAATTTTTAACCTTTTAAAATTAGTGAATTCTATTTACAATACCGCCCCCCACATAATCAATACTGCCCTCCACATATAATTAATGCTGCCCCTATTTACAATATTTCCCCCCATTTTTAATTTCACTCTTAATTTTTAAAATTCCCCCCATATTCCCATTAATTTATTTTTTAACTAATTTAAAAAAATAATAATAATAAAAATAAAAATCTCCATCCCATTTTAATTTTTTATTTAATAGCCCCCCTCCCCCATTAATAAACCCTTCCATATAATACCCTCCCTTCCCTCCAATATAATTCCCATTTCAATTAATCTATTTTTTAATTAATTAAAAAAAAAAAAAACAACAACAACAGAGAGAGAGGGGAAGGACATTGAAGACGAGAAAATGAACAGCAGGAAATGAAGAAAAAATGGACTGAGTACATAGAGAAAATTGCAGATTTGACATTTTATGATTTGTGGCATATATAAGAGGGTGATTTTCTGAAGAAATTGACATTTGAAGACAAGTTTGCCATCATTGCAAAACAGCTCTTTGAAGAAAGAAATTTCAGCTGCCTTAAAGGCTTCTTGCACAAGTGTTTTGCTGCACATTTTTGCTGCATATTGTATTGCATTGACATTGTATTGTGAGTAGATATTGCTTCTTCATAGTTGCAATCAGTACTTGAGTTGTTGAAAAATTGTTGATTGCCCTCCATCATTTGAGGAGCAGATTTTTTACTTTGAGATTTCCATAGTTGGAAATTCTTTGGAGTCATTTGTATTTGTTGTTGAATCACATTGTAAACGGGTGCATTTTCGGTTGAAGCCGACACCCTTTCATTTTTTAGCCTAAGTTGTTGAAATGGCTAAAATCAATGAGGCATTAGAGTTGTTGAATAACCTCATTCATTCCAATGTTGATGATATGATAAAAATGAGCAAGAATGCTCTTTGTAATATTCAAAGTTGTTTGCAAGATGCACAAGAAAAGATTGAGTTTTTGCAGTTGGAATCTCAGCTTCAGCAAGATGAACTTCAGCAAAAGAGTCACCATTCTGAACCTGTTTCTGTTCAGAAGATTGAGAAAGACTCCCATCAGCAGCATGTCAGTAAAGTTGCAGTTGATTCCTATTCAGTTCATTGCACAAGAGCAGATGTACATGCAGATGCAGCAGTTCAACCTGCACTTCTCAAGCCCATCATCAGACCTTGGGAAGAGTTTGTCCACAACAAGCACCGAACTGGTCTTGGATATGACAAGGATGTGTCCTTTCATATTCTAGACTACACCAAGCCCATCATATTTTAGAGTGCCGGATTCCTATATGACAGTTCACCTGCAGCTGTTCCAGATCCTGTTCCACTTCCACAACAGATTGAGAAATGCCAACACTGTGATCGAGTTGGCCACATGAAAGATCATTGTTTTGATCTTCATCCATGCAAGCACTGTGGTCGGCACACCCATTCTTCAGACAGATGCTTCAGACACAAGCCTCCTGCAAGAACCAAGATTCATCTTGGATGGATCGCTTCTTGGCAATGGGCATCAGCAGCCAAGAAGATGTTTACGACACATGTTAGAACTTGTTCTCGGATATTGAACAAACTTGCAGTTGAGTTTTCGCCATCATCTCACCTTGTCCCTGACAGGGGGGAAAATGGTGGTCATGTACAAGCTTCGACGACAGATCAAGCGAGCCTGAGCCACAATCTCTCATTCCATGTTCAGAGTTGTAGCTAGAGACACAGCAGTTCAAGCGAGCCTAAGCCACAATTCGTCATTCCAGATTCAGAGATGTAGCCAGAGACACGGATGCCCATGAGCATGCCTTCGGTTGGTGGATAACCTTAAACCATCATCTTTGGTTGGTGGATAACCTAAAACCATCATAGGTAGTAGACCTCCCTTCTTTTAGGTCGAAGGTCTCCCTTTCATATATGAGGAACACTTCCTCTAGTAGAATCCTTCAGCTTCTTGCCAGCTTTGGTTGAGTTCCAGGAAATGCTTCAAGCATTCCAGAGTTGTTGGTAATCCTAAAACCATCATAGGTAGTAGACCTCCCTTCTTTTAGGTTGAAGGTCTCCCTTTTTTATGAGGGACAATTCCTCTAGCAGAAGCCTTCAGCTTCTTGCCAGTTTTGGAAGAGTTCCGGGAACTGCAACAAGTTTTGCGTTCCAGTGTTTGTGGTCATCCTAAAACCACCTCTTTTTTTCCAACATTTCAGAGAGTTGATTCAGCCCAAGTGCTGCCATGTATACTTTGCAGATTTGTATTACAACTCTTTTCTTGGACTCACACATACCCCTTCGGATTAAGGGGGAATGTTGGAACACCTAATCCTACATGGGTAGGTGTGGAATGCGAAAAGTCACAATGGAGTCCAAGTGACCTTGGAATGTGAAACCAAGAGTCACACCATTGTATTATAAATGTACATCATGTGTAATGGAAAAATAAGAAAGCCTCACGCTTATCTTTCATTGGGTGTTGAGTCTCTTGTGTGTGTGTGTTTATCTTTCTCATACACCATGTGTGTGTTTTAACATGGTGTTTAAGAGATCAAATAACAATGGAGGTTGAAATTATAATAATATTCGATGGTGTTAGTGTCATCCTTTGTAGCCTTCCTTCAGTGATCAAACATGCTCTTACAAAGTGATTTTAAGGTGTCTAGGTCAAATTTTGTCATTTCAATGAGTCTTCAAAGCAAAATTTGGTCACTAGGCATTAGGTCTAGGGGTTGCTTTTACTCCTGTCAAATTTGTCCAAATGTCGGTCCATGTCACCATTCAGCTGAGTGTGCCATCATTCAGAGGGTTTTCATCATCATGTCAAGTTCCATTGGGTCATTTTACACCTTGTTCATGCTTCAGTTGTGCCTAGGTAAGGTCCATTTCCCTCTCCTAGGGTTTTGGAGGTAATTTCTCTTGGACGGTCAAATCATCGGAAAACATTGTATCCCGATGTTCACACACATTCCCCTATCCTTAATATACCTTATTAAACACTTCCCATCACTGAGATCCCTCAAATTCCTCATTTTTGCACAAACCCTAGTTTCTTGCCACAACTTGGCAATTTTCTAGGCTAGGCCTGTGTTTTGCCCTTTTGGACCCCTTCCCCTCACTCAATCTCTGTGATTCCACTTTCCCCTGCTTCCTAACATCCCTCCCTACTTCCCAAAATTTCCCCAAGAATTTATAAGCCCCCTATCCCCTTCATTTCGCTTCATTTCGACAAAATCCCTTGTTCCACACATCGGGATCGGTTTCACTCAAAAGATGTTTCAGAGCAATAAAAGATGAATTTTGGAAAACTGAGAGAGGTTTTTGTCCAAAACATGCCAAAGAAGAAAAACCTCCCTCACTTTTTACACAGGTATCATGGTTTTAGAGAAATTTCAAAAATACCGTTGCCTCAGGAGAATTGAATGCACCTCTGAAGTGACCTTGGAAAAATCAAGATTTCTCCTAGCATGGTTGGCTAAATGACTTTTTTGATGAGTCAAAGGATAACTAGACACAAATATATTTCCAATGAGCTATCATGAGCTCAATTTGGAGTTGAGGAAGACCTTCAAAAGTTGACTGCAACAGCGCTCTGCCTTGAGGCAGCCTCATTCTGCTCATTTTGACTAGTGTTGGGAGATTTGATTTTTGAAAGGGTAAATGAAATCCAAATTGCATAATTACACTTTTTTTGGAAATTAGACTCCAAGAGATTTCCAACAAGCTATCACACACCCGATTTGGACACCGGGAAGGCCTCCAAAAGCTTCCTACAAAATGCACTATGTAGCTGCTCATAGAGAAGTGCGTGCGACCCACTTGGACGGGCGAGACCCACTTGAGGGGCGCGACCGACTTGAGCGCCACAGCTAGTGTAAAGTTGAACGGGTGAGACCCACTTGGGGGGTGTGACCCACTTAAACCAGCGTGCGACCCACTTAAATCAGAACCCAGAAAATTGTGTTTTGCGCCCAGTTTTGATTCAAGTCGACTCCAACAACTTGCAAGTAGGTTTTTAAACATTGCTCAGTGATTTTTGGACATGATTATGGTGTTTTGAAAGTGGAGAAACAAATGTTTGATGTGGAGAAACGTGAAACCTATGTTCATTGCAAATTCATTTCTTAGGGTTTTGAGAGACATGTTGATAGTCTTGTGAAGGATTTCCAAGGTTGTGTTGTTGATATATATGCTCATGCCTCTACTGTCTGTGGTGTCCCTGCTCATTATTTACCTCAACCTCACACTCTCTCATTGCCATACACTACACTCATTCCTATTCATGTGTCAAATCCCCATGTAGTCAAAGAGTGGCTATTTTCCATTCAAATTCCTTGTGACAGTCCTTTTCCCATAGCACCTTGACATATATGTGACACATTTGACATTGGAGTATACGCCAAACTCTTGTTTTCATCATAACCATATCAGTATACTTTCATACACATTGTGACACCATGATAGAGACCGACACATACAACCGAGACAGTGTTTTCACCACAGGAACTGCATGCACCAGGAGAGCACTAAAACGGCGGAAAAGGCCTGATCCACTCCGGATTTTGGTCGAGGCTTCGTTGGCTGGGAAAGATACATGATGGAGGGTCTTCACTCCGAATTTGAGCAAATTCGGAGAAATTTTTTTCATTTTGAAATTTTTGGTCTCAAAAACAGGTTTTTCAGTTAAGCGGGTCGCGCACTCATATGCTCACTTTTTTTTGGGACACTTGCTGAAGGAAATCTTTGCATTTTTGGATTTTTCATGATAATTTATGCATCCTCAGGCATTTCCGAAGAATTTCATCAGATTCTGGATGGTCAAAAAGCTCAAAAACACCATGAAAACCACCTCGCTGCCACCTTTTGCACCAGCAGGAAGTACTTCTGGGCGAATGAGGTTTTGGAGGGTCAAATGAGCTCCAAATTGGGAAATTCCACTTGGGTTGGATAGCCAACATCCAGGGATTTCCAACGAGCTATCATGAGCTCAATTTGGATGCCGGGAAGTACTTCAAAATCGGGCTGAAAGGCACGCGACCCACTTGGCTCAGGGGTGCGACCCACTTAAATTTTTGGCTGAATTTTCAACTTCCAGCTCAGATTTTCGGCCAGTTTGGATCAGTTTTGCTTGTGGATGAAATTTTTGGGTTTTCATGATGTAAATTTATGTTTGGCATGTAACTTTGGTTCATTTATACCTATTCTAGAAGATTCACTCTCAAAAAAGTGAAAATCATGTAAATGAATCAGTTTCCACTCTTTTAGAGGCAAGTTGTTTAGATGCCTAGATTCTAGTTCCTTGTTTAGAATTTGTTGAAACTGATCCCTGAAGAAGGAATTCGACCCCTAGAGGTGTGGGAAGGGGTTAGGATGGTCTATATGATGTAATTTCTCAATCATTTTCAGAGGTTGGAGAGGTTGGACTCTTGGGAAACTTTGGCACACATTGTACATATTTTTCATATTTTGGCTAAGGAAAGATCAGAGGTTTTGCAACACCTGTTGGGATTCTTGTGGCTTTCTGTTCTTAATGGTATTTTCTCTCAGTTTATTGTAAGTTCCTTCATGTTTGATGTATGCCATTTCTCACTTATGCTTCTTAAATTAAATGAATGAGTAGATGACGTTGAATCCATTGTTCACAGTGCTCTGCCTTTGAATTCATTTAATTTTACATGTTTTCGCCTGTTTGAGAAGGATCCATGTTTATCCTTTCCCTTTTCAGCTCCCTTTCATTCTAATCTATCCATATATCCAATCAAAAGCATTAAGACTATTGCCTACCTCGCCCCAACTCGAAATCTGCAAAGATCTGACCTTATCCCCGGACCCAAAATTGTTTTTTCCCATTTCTCCAATGAAAACCCAAAAATCAAAATCAAACATTTCTATCTCTTTACTAGCCTAAAATCCGTATTCATTGTTCATTATAAGTCATCTCAGCCCCTCTGAAAACATTTTCCGAGATAGACCCGGAGAGAGCCCTCTCCTGTCCTCGTAGGGCTAGCTACGAGGCTGAGCGTGGTTTGATGTAGCCTTGAGTTTTACCTTATTTCAGCCTAAGGTAGATTTGAGCGCTAACATAGTGGCGACCATACTGGGGAAGAATTGGTTTGCTTGTTGATGTCATTTGTTTCATTAGCTACAGACGGAGTCTGAAGTCACGCCAGGAAGCCTTCGAACTGCACATTGCTCTGCGAGTGCATAGCATATAAACGCTGCTTCAGTCCATCTCTGGTCTAGCTTGTGAATGTGAAACTCGACTTGTAGATTGTCTTGCCCCAGTATATGTATCAAGATCAGATCCGATGGTTGATGGTGGACAACGATCAGACATAAGAAGGCTGAAATCATTCACCTGGTGACTCCAATTCAAAGTCTGGAGGACTGACTCTTTCTCTGAGAAAATGGAAGGATCTTACACAAAGTTCAGGTATCTAAAGTGGAATGGTATTCAGGATCTAATTTGCTTTCTTGTAAACTATTTCTTTGTTGTTCTTGAAGCTCTCTTGAAAGTTTTTCAGAATTTTTTGTATGAGAAAGGTCATCAAAATCTTTTCTCGACCTATTCAAAGAGTGTAAATACTGAGTTTCCCTTTGATCCTGGCCTCCTCACTTTTCCCACATGTTATGATGACTCTCTTCAGAGTGATGAGCCAGAAAATCAAGCTGATCCCGTAGCTCTTGTACATACCCCTACACCTTGTAAAATTCCAGATCGGTACAAACCTCTTGTTTTACCTTATGTTCTCCATGCTTTTCCTGCAAATTATGATCTATATCTACCAAGATTTGACGGTGAATGTAACAATGTCAACGCTGAGCAACATGTGCAGAATGTTGAGACTTTTCTAGATCTTTTTGAAGTTGATGATGAAGATGTTAGTATTAGGCTTTTTGCTCTTTCTTTGCAAGGCCAAATGAAGAGTTGGTTTAAAGCCCTGCCTGATGCGAGCATTTCAGATTTCCAGCAGTTTGTCAAAGTTTTCCTTGACAGGTGGATGATCGGACAGAACTTTTTGTTGATTATAGAGGAGTATAACCAGCTGAAAAGATTGCCAGGGGAGACAGTACAACAATTTTCTGCTAGATTTAACCAAGTATATTTTTCGATGCCAGCTGATATAAGACCTTCTCCTAGATCTGCTCTCTTGCACTACCCGGGTTCCTTTGATCCGGAAATGGAGTTTCAGCTGAGAGAAAAGAATATTGCAACACTTCACGAGATGCAGAACAAGGCAGTGAATGTAGAGGCTCATTTGCTGATTCGGAAGGCAAGGTTGAAAGAAGAAGAAAAGAAGAATGTTTCAGAGCAGCTGACACTTTCAGAGGAAAAGTTTGACATGTTGGTAAGTGCAGTAGAAGAGATGGTGCAGAAAATGACTGGAAAAATGAAAATGACATTCAAGAACAAGTGGCTGATCCAAAACATTTTGTTTCTGATCCCAGTAGTCATGGTGATTGTTTTATAGATCATTGTGAAGAAGAGAGAGCTGTTGATATGATGTGTATGTTTGATGATGTGTTTTATACTGATGAATTGCCTCAGTTTGATCAGTATGATGATGATTATGTTCTCCAAACAGAAGCTAATCTTGTAGACAAATCAGTATCTAGTTTGTGCGAGGAGGAAGTTCACTTTCAGCAGCTCGAGTACAGTGATCAACCGATGCATATCAGCTATGGCAATGATGAGGAAAGTGCAGAAAATTTTGATGTAAGTGAAGGATCTTTGCCTTTTTGTTTTGATTCGTTTCAGTTCATTAGAGATAACTTCCATGCAATCAGAAATCAAACGTCAACAAGTCTTGATCTGGATCGTCTTGAGGTCAACGAAAACTTCTCATATTCAGATTTGCAGCCCCCAAAAGTCATTGATTGTCAAGTTGCAGCTGAAGACTTGGAAGTGGGCACACATGATTTAATGATTCAAGCTGACTCCGTACCTTTCTGTTTTGAATCATTTCAGCTTTTGAGAGAAAAATTGCATAGTAAATCTTCAAATGAGCAGCCTATAAGAAATCAACAATCTTTCAATTTCAATGTTGAGGATGAGACAGATAACGAAATTCTTGAGCAGCCTGTAGCATCATATTTGCAGCCACCAAATGAAATTGAAGGTCAGATTACAGATGAAGGTATGGGAGTTGAAGTACAGGATTTAATGATGCAGGAAGATTCTATACCCTTTTGTTTCGAAGCATTTCAGTTTATAAGGCAGAATATTCGTAATATGTCTCAAGGAAAAGAGGAACAGCCAGTAGGATGTCATACAGTTTCAAGGGATACAGTGCAGCAGTCTTTTCAAGTTTTTGATGATCCTATTGCTCGTGTGTTGGATGATGTTTGTTATAAAAATTTTGCTCCATTAGCTAACCATGTGCCTGAAAAGAATGTTGATGATAATCTTATTCAAAGGTCACCTTCATTGTCTTTTTTAACAGATTGTTCATTGCATAGCACATGTCAAGATTTCCATTCATATGAGGAGATTGATGAAGGAGACTTTTGTTCTGTCTGGAATCAGCAACAGAGTTTGATTTTTCATGAATTTCAGGATCCTTTTGAAAGCTTGCTGCAATCACCAAAGAAAGACAGTATAAAGGTGAGGAAAATTTTGAGATTAAAGTATGGAGATTATCTGGACCAGAGCTATGTTTATGAAGATCCATTCGCAGTATTCTTGCAGTCATCTAGTCAATTTATGCTTTGCAAGTTTATCAGCAGTCCACTTGGTTCAAAGTTTCCATGGGAGTTGCCTTTCAGTAGTTATTTCTCGTTGTTCATAAGCAAGCATGTGGGAAGAAATCAAACAGCAGCCAGCATGCTTACATGGTTGCATTGGCTGTTCCATTTCACTTGATCGGGTGGTGAAAAGTACAATTAGAGTAGGTTTGATGAATAAGCTCTACTTTGAGCATATTTCCAGTTTGTCGGTTGTGTTTAAGTATCGAGTTAGTTTTTAGTTGAGTGAGATTCAATTTGTGTCGTCAAGTCATCAGTTTTCAGTCATGCATTTCAGTTTGAGTTTTTGATTCCATTGCCCAATGGATAAGGCACTGGTCTGCTCTCCCAGAGATCTGCCGTTCTTGGCACCTCCAAGGAGCTACCATCCCCATTGGAGCCAATGTTAGTGTCAGCCTTTGTAGCCTTCCTTTAGTGATCAAACATGCTCTTACAAAGTGATTTTAAGGTGTCTAGGTCAAATTTTGTCATTTCAATGAGTCTTCAAAGCAAAATTTGGTCACTAGGCATTAGGTCTAGGGGTTGCTTTTACTCCTGTCAAATTTGTCCAAATGTCAGTCCATGTCACCATTCAGCTGAGTGTGCCATCATTCAGAGGGTTTTCATCATCATGTCAAGTTCCATTGGGTCATTTTACAGCTTGTTCATGCTTCAGTTGTGCCTTGGTAAGGTCCATTTCCCTCTCCTAGGGTTTTGGAGGTAACTTCTCTTGGATGGTCAAATCATCGAAAAAAATTGTATCCTGATGTTCACACACCTTCCCCTATCCTTAATATACCTTATTAAACACTTCCCATCACTGAGATCCCTCAAATTCCTCATTTTTTCACAAACCCTAGTTTCTTGCCACAACTTGGCAATTTTCTAGGCTAGGCCTGTGTTTTGCCCTTTTGGACCCCTTCTCCTCACTCAATCTCTATGATTCCACTTTCCCCTGCTTCCTAACATCCCTCCCTACTTCCAAAAATTTCCCCAAGAATTTAGAAGCCCCTTATCCCCTTCATCTCGCTTCATTTCGACAAAATCCCTTGTTTCACACATCGGGATAAGTTTCACTCAAAAGATGTTTCAGAGAAATAAAAGATGAATTTTGGAAAACTGAGAGCGGCTTTTGTCCAAATCATGCCAAAGAAGAAACACCTCCCTCAATTTTTACACAGGTATCATGGTTTTAGAGAAATGTCAAAAATACCGTTGCCTCAGGAGAATTGAATGCACCTCTGAAGTGACCTTGGGAAAATTAGGATTTCTCCTAGCATGGTTGGCTAAATGACTTTCTTGATGAGTCAACGGATAACTAGACAGAAATACCTTTCCAGTGAGCTATCATGAGCTCAATTTGGAGTTGAGGAAGACCTTTAAAAGTTGACTGCAACAGCGCTCTGCCTTGAGGCAGCCTCATTCTGCTCATTTTGACTAGTGTTGGGAGATTTGATTTTTGACAGGGTAAATGAAATCCAAATTTCATAATTCCACTTTTTTTGGAAATTAGACTCCAATATATTTCCAACGAGCTATCACACGCCCGATTTGGACACCGGGAAGGCCTCCAAAAGCCTCCTACAAAATGCAATATGTAGCTGCTCATAGAGAAGTGTGTGCGACCCACTTGGATGGGCGAGACCCACTTGAGGGGCGCGACCGACTTGAGCGCCACAGCCAGTGTAAAGTTGAACGGGTGAGACCCACTTGGGGGGTGCGACCCACTTAAACCAGCGTGCGACCCACTTAAATCAGAACCCAGAAAATTGTGTTTTGCGCCCAGTTTTGATTCAAGTCGACTCCAATCAAGTCGACTTCCAACAACTTCCAAGTAGGTTTTTAAACATTGCCTTGCTGATTTTTGGACATGATTATGGTGTTTTGAAAGTCGAGAAACAAAATGTTTGATGTGGAGAAACGTGAAACCTATGTTCATTGAAAATTAATTTCTTAGGGTTTTGAAAGACATGTTGATAGCCTTGTGAAGGATTTCCAAGCTTGTGTTGTTGATATATATGCTCATGCCTCTACTGTCTGTGGTGTCCCTGCTCATTATTTACCTCAGCCTCACGCTCTCTCATTGCCATACACTATACTCATTCCTATTCATGTGTCAAATCCCCATGCAGTCAAAGAGTGGCTATTTTCCATTCAAATTCCTTGTGACAGTCCTTTTCCCATTGTGATATTTCCTATAGCACCTTGACATATATGTGACACATATGACATTGGAGCATACACCAAACTCTTGTTTTCATCATAACCATATCAGCATACTTTCATACACATTGTGACACCATGATAGAGACCGACACATACAACCGAGACAGTGTTTTCACCACAGGAACTGCATGCACCAGGAGAGCACTAAAACGACGGAAAAGGCCTGATCCACTCCGGATTTTGGCCGAGGCTTCGTTGGCTGGGCATGATACATGATGGAGGGTCTTCACTCCGAATTTGAGCAAATTCAGAGAAATTTTTGTCATTTTGAAATATTTTGGTCTAAAAACAGGTTTTTCAGTTAAGCGGGTAGCGCACTCATATGCTCACTTTTTTTTGGGACACTTGCTGAAGGAAATTTTTGCATTTTTGGATTTTTCATGGTAAGTTATGCATCCTCAGGCATTACCGAAGCATTTCATCAGATTCTGGATGGTCAAAAAGCTCAAAAACACCATAAAAACCACCTTGCTGCCACCTTTTTCACCAGCAGGAAGTACTTCTGGGAGAATGAGGTTTTGGAGGGTCAAATGAGCTCCAAATTGGGAAATTCCACTTGGGTTGGATAGCCAACATCCAGGGATTTCCAACGAGCTATCATGAGCTCAATTTGGATGCCGGGAGGTACTTCACAATCGGGTTGAAAGGCACGCGACCCACTTGGCTCACGGGTGCGACCCACTTAAATTTTTGGCTGAATTTTCAACTTCTAGCTCAGATTTTCGGCCAGTTTGGACCAGTTTTGCTTGTGGATGAAAATTTTGGGTTTTCATGATGTAAGTTGATGGTTGGCATGTAACTTTGGCTCATTTTTACCTATTCTAGAAGATTCACTCTCAAAAAAGTGAAAATCATGTAAATGAATCAGTTTCCACTCTTTTAGAGGCAAGTTGTTTAGATGCCTAGATTCTAGTTCCTTGTTTAGAATTTGTTTAAACTGATCCCTAAAGAAGGAATTCGACCCCTAGAGGCATGGGAAGGGGTTAGAGTGATCTATATGATGTAATTTCTCAATCATTTTCAGGGGTTGGAGAGGTTGGACTCTTGGGAAACTTTTGGCACACATTGTAAATATTTTTCATATTTTGGCTAAGGAAAGATCAGAGGTTTTGCGGCACTTGTTGGGATCCTTGTGGTGTTTTTTTCTTGATGGTGTTTTCTCTCTGTTTACTGTAAGTTCTTCATGTTTAATGTATGCCATTCCTTTCATATGCTTCTGAACTAAATTGAATGAGTAGATGAGGTTGAATCCATTGTTTACCGTGCTTTGCCTTTGAATTCATTTAGTTCTATATGTTTTCGACTGTTTGGAGAGGATCCAAGTTCTTCTTTGCCCTCTTCAGCTCCTCGTCGGTCTAATCTGTCCGTATATCCAATCAAAAGTATCAAGACAATCACCTACCTCGCCCCAACTCGAAATCTGCAAAGGTCTGACCTTATCCCCGGACCCAAAATTTGTTTTTCCCATTTCTCCAACGAAAACCCAAAAATCAAAATCAAACATTCCTATCTCTTTACTAGCCTAAAATCAGTATTCATTGTTCATTATAAGTCATCTCAGCCCCTCTGAAAACCTTTTGCCGAGATAGACCCGGAGAGAGCCCTCTCCTATCCTCGTAGGGCTAGCTACGAGGCTGAGCGTGGTTTGATGTAGCCTTGAGTTTTACCTTATTTCAGCCTAAGGTAGATTTGAGCGCTAACAGACGGTTATTAATGGAACAACAAAGCAATGATGTAAAAGAGGTCGTTATAAGAATTAAATTTCCAACAGGTTTTGCTTCAAACATAAATAATATCTTAACAAAGAAAGGTGACTTCAATGGGGTGAAAACACATGATTGGCATACCTTTGTTAAGGTAATTTTTTTGGTATACGTTTTTGTATGTTATTGCTTGAATAAATATTTTAAATTTTCCTTTTTTCTGTTTAATTTGGAAACCAATAACGATTCATTTTTTATTGTTATAGCATGTTCTACCTGTATCTCTCCCAAACGACTTCGACAACAATGTCAAACAAGTTATATATGGTCTTAGTAAATACATGAGGTAAGTAGTTTTGATTTATAAGCAAAATCTAATTGCTACAATTTATTTTCATAATTAATGAAATGATGTATTAATTTACTTGTAATGAAATATATATTATGTTTCATTGAAATAACCTTACGTAATGATTTGCAGATGGTTGTCATTGAGAGAAATCCATCAAGATGAAATA
Source organism: Pinus albicaulis (assembly GCA_034641835.2). Lineage (NCBI taxonomy): Eukaryota > Viridiplantae > Streptophyta > Pinopsida > Pinales > Pinaceae > Pinus > Pinus albicaulis. The sequence goes on from CM076582.1 coordinate 1,665,070,687, forward strand.
AAGTATTGGAATAGAGAAATTCCTCGGCTAATGTGTGAAATGCAAAAGTATCTACCTCCAACATTTCTCAATGCACAAGAACACTACTTGATACACCAAGTTGAGGAGATTGAAATGTGTGGACCAGTACACACAAGGTCAATGTGGATGGTCGAGAGGCACCTGAAATCCTTGAAGGTTTTGGTTAGACAAAGAGCACGACCTGAGGGTTCTATGGTGGAGGGATATGTGGTATATCAATCCATGGTGTATATTAGTCATTATCTTCCTATATTAGCTACGCCAGCCATGAAGGCGGTGGATTGCATTTGGGATGTGAACTCCATCAAAAAATTTGAAGTGGAGCACCTGTTGGGAAAAGGTAGAATGAAGAAAGTGAGAGGTAAAAGATTTGTTATGTATAATAAATATAATGTTTCATTTTTTTACATCATGTATATGATCATTATATTCATTAAGGTCTTATTATTTCATAGTGTATTAATTAATATAATTTACCATGGTTATAAGTAATATTTATTAATATTGGTGAGTTATTGTTTTTTTATTTAGGTGCTCAAGATTATGAGGCACTAATTTTATACATTGGAAACAATCTTGAGTGGATGAGTGAATGGATTGAAACATGCAAAGCACGTAACGATGGTAGGTTATCATGGCAACTACTATCTGAATTGATTAGAGAAGTGTATCGTAGTGGAGATGGAAACGTTACAGGCAGGAAAATCGATTTAGCATATGGTTTGAAAGATAGAAAGGTAAGCAATTGATTCACCTATTTATTCATTACTTATTTTATACTATATTTATAATGTGACAACAAGTTTGATTTTTCAGATAATTTTCATGCTGTGTAAATTACATGATTAATTATTAATTGAGAATGCATCTTTTTCATGTTTGGCATATTGCAATTGAAACACCACAAGGCTGTGTGGTGTAATGGTCGTAAATTTCGCGTTAAACAATTAGATGATAAAAGGAAAAATTTTGATAGTGGGATAACTGCAGTATTCCAGGTCACTAATGTTTCCTCCAGGAGTGACAGACATCCTCGAGAATCTGAAAATAGATATTATGGGTTTTTAGATGATATAGTTGAGTGTGACTTTAATTCCTTCAAAATAGTTTTGTTCGAAATAAAATGGTATAGGCTACGAATGAATGTACATGATGATGATAGAACACTTATTTAACATGACAATGGATTTCCAATGGTTAAAACATCGTAGTTTGAAGCAGGGAAAGATCGCTATGTTTTTCCAAGCCAATGCAAACAAGTCTTTTACTCAGAGGTTCCAAGTGAGAAAGAATGGTCATTTTCTATTAGATATGATCCAAGAGGAAGGCCAGTAGAGTATACTATAGAGGAAGAAGATGATATTGATCAAGAAGAAGATGATGCAGTGGCAGATGAGCAGGAAGATGCATTGACAGACGAAGAAGATATATTAGAAGATGAACCAGGCATAGGAGATGAGGCAATAATTATTGATGATGATGTCGATGAGGATATTATTGAAAATGAAATAATTGATGATGATGATGACATGGTCGATCATTTCAACACCGTTTCTGAATCAGATGTTGGTATATATGTTGATTAGTTGGATGAAGATCAAGAAAATACAAAAGAAGAATATTAATACAGATGTTATGTTCGAGTATGAGCTGGTATGTTATAACATTATATTTTAATATGTAAGAATTATTGTCTTTAAATAATTTACTAATTATGTGAGTTTGTTGCATGTTGTTTATTATTTCAAACCAATAAATAATGGCCTTACTATTGTACAAGCTAAACTAAAATTATATGCCATTTTTGAATCAAACCTAAGTTGGAATTTGAAAGGTTTTAATACCTATTTATATGGTCGAGCATTGTTGCGATAAACTATGGTTTTAATAGGAATTTGAAATGAATTACAAAGGTTTCGGATTAATCATGGTGGGCCTTTCAAAATTTTACATTAATCACTATATCTACCCTGCATGTAATCAGTACTACAGCTCCTTGTCTTTTCTAATCGACTCAAAACCTACTGGATATATGCCTTTATAGATCAGTACTACAGCTCCTTGCCTTTTCTAATCGACTCAAACCCTACTGGATATATGCCTCCTACTACAAAGAACCGCCTGTCATGCAAGAAACTCCAAAAAGTAGGCCCTTGCTGCAAAGAACCGCCCGTCGTGAAAGAAACTCCAGAAAGCAAGCCCTTGCTGCAAAGAACCGCCCGTCACGCAAGAAACTCCATAAAGTAGGCCCTTCCTCCATCAACGGCCAAAATGGTATGGCCAAACAGAATTTTGCTAGATTTTGAAAAGTGATTTTACCATTTAGAATGCCCATGATTTGAAACATAGCAATAAATTGTGCTGCTCATTTTCCTTGAATAGGGCATGCCTGCATATTTAGTTTTGTTTTTATTAAAATTAAATGTAAGACATAACGAATTCCCCAAACCTCAGTCTCCAGCATTCTTTCCATAAAATTTGGTAGTTGATTTCCATCATCACAATTTGGTCTTTACAAGAAGAAAATTTGATCACCATTTCCTACCATTTTCCTTCAAACAATATTAAGCACATGCAATCATCATCCGAATTTGATAGATCCATCCGACTTTGATAATACATCACAACTCACACGAATTGCATCTTCATTTTCAACCAAAAGACAATCAATAAACTCACCCCCATAGCTTTCTAGGGCTATCATGCACAATTGACTCAATCCCATATTTGGCATAGTTGTAAAAGATGAGGGAATAGTTTCCCTGTACCATGGAAAATTAACATCCCAGAGGCCTGATGTTCCTGCAGCCAGTACTTCAGAAATTTCGTTTTTCTCCATGGCCATGTTTTCAGGGTTGGTCTCTTTCTTTGCCTTGCCATTGCAGGGAAAAATCTCTGAAAAGCTCTGTACTAGTGCAGGGTGAAAATTAAACCCACATATGTTCATATTATAGTCACACATGAACATACTATTGTAATAATCAGGTGCTTGTAATTGGAAAGTATCAAGAAATCTAATTTGTGATAATTTATCAGCATAATCACCACCCCAAACATTGGCACAATTTCCACATGGCATGGATGATACATCTCCCTTGACAGGAGTTATACATTCGGCATAAGGGCCAGATAAGTTAGCCATGTGGATATAATTATAGCTAATGCTAAACCTCAATCTCCAGCATGCTTAAAACTAGGATCAGATCAAAATCTGGCTACAACTATCATTGAATGTAGACAAGTATGCGAGAGAATTTCTATTTTTATTTTAAGTTGGTGAAGCCATATTCGTGCTTTTTAGGCAGCATCCACTTTCTCATTATATCTTGGGAGTTCTGCAAGAGACACCTAGTCACACTGGGGTCAAACCAATTCACCTTTTCCTTCTGATTAGCCTCCAATATGTTCACTTTTACCTAGAGAGGTTTAACATATCTAATAGTCTTATTAAGGACAACAACAGTGTCCATGTAATCTTCACCAGAGATTATATTTCTCAGAAGTTGGACCATTCCTTTAATTCTCTCTTATTTCTATTTCTTGGCAGAAACAGATTTCCCTGAAAGAGATTTATGTGACTGTCTGCATCTAAGTGCGCTATTCTTTGTACTTCCCTCAGTCAGCATGATAACAGCACTCAATGCACATATATTCTTTTTGTTGCATTCATTCTCATTGGCATTTTTACAATTATTGGTTTGGATGTCCACTTCCTGGGTCGGAGTGACCAGAAGGAAGCTATCAAAAAAAAAAACTGGATCCTTTTGACAAGAAAATGCTACAAGAAAACCCATAGACAATGACTGTAGCTGTCATCTCGACTTACAAACAGTATTCAGACCATTCCTATCCATTTTCTATTAAATCAGCTGATTCAATTACAACCAACGATTTTACAATACAAGTCTGTAATGCCAAGTTCTAGGATAGTTGGACCCTTTTCCTGAAGCAAGAGTTATTCAAATTAAGAAAAGAGGAGGGTTTCAAGGTTCAAGATTTTATTTCTTGACTCTAGTTGAAAACATGGAATGAAGGGAAACCAACGAGCCTTGTTATATTCGACCTGTGGAGGAGAAGTCCTGAACAAGCTAGTCAGGTGATGTAGCGCTTAGCCCCACACACACTATTTTTTAGCTTCGATCACCTTTGTATTTTTCCAAAGTATCCTGGGTAGGGAAACCTTGCCACTTTATAACACTTGTATATTTTACAATTTCTTTAATATCAGTCTCCCAATCATTCATTGCTTTCTTGAATACCACAACAAAGTTGTCCATATCCAAATTGAGGATCACTAACATTTATTCATGGCCATTTACACTCTCACTTCTACACTTCCTCCTCCACCTCATTATAGATCATGACATCTATGTTACTAAAAAGTTCGTTGATCGATTGATATTTTTGTGAAGCAGTCAACACAAATCATTTGATTTAACTCTCAATTTTTCTACAACAACATATTCTAAGAGGCACGGGTTTTCCAAGATCCAAAAAACTACATCATTCATCCAAATACAGAGTTAAATACAGAGTTTTAATCACCTATAGTCATATAAGGGACCAGTTGTATCCGAAATGAAGCACATGAGAATGATGGTTGATTAATATAGGGTCATATACAGAGTTTTCTTCATATAAGGTCTTGGTTTTTCCTCCTTCCCAATCTGCATGTGTTTTATGTTGTGGCTCTAATGTATCAAAATTTATATAGAGGTTGACATCCACTAGGTGTTCCAAGAGGATTCTTTACTACATTAAGCTCAAACCTCTATCTCATTTATTTCTTGAAGCTCACATGTTGTGTGAACCTTAGGCATCATTGCACACTAAAGAAGCCCCGTGCAAAGGTAATTAATCGATACCAAATAATTATATATACATGGAGTTACAACACAAGAGAACAAAAAACGTATTAAGATAGGTCTAATGGGAAAATAATGTTAAACAAGAAGAAAGGTAGGTCTTAGCGAGAATAATGGAGTTACTAGAACCACCAAATATTTGATATCATGTCATATAAAGGTGTAACTCCAAACTTGAATCATATTCCATTAACATGAATCCATATTTAATATGGTAATATGACTCTTGATTTCATCTTTCAAGAGGTTAATTGACCTTTCATGTTCAACTATCTATTCATATTTCTCCTATTATTTAGAAATGATTAAAATGACGAAAAAATGAAGAATTATATGTCCAATAGCACTAAACCCAAATTGAACTACGATCTCAGCTTGCCAAAACCCGCTGAAACTTCTTTCACTAAGGTCTATTGTTCTACTTGAATTCACTTTACACGAGTTCACACTTGTTATCTTGTACATGTGTTATTCCTTACATTTTTGTTATCTTGTACATGTGTTATGCCTTACACTTTGGTCTTCATCATCCTTGTCTCTCATTTTGTCTCTTGCAACAAGTACCTATATGCAATCTTGTCACTCCTTGGTCCATCACATTGTTCCACATAAAATGAGTTTTCCCATTCCCATCATGCACTGGTCTAGATAACTTGCCTTGTCGACCAATGTGATGATTCATTTCACCCACTTCAATTATCAAGATAACATGCATGGCAACTTGTTTTACCCACTTAACTTATCAAGCTAACCCATGTGTCTTCTCAACACACATTGCACCAAACTATGTCATGTCATCTTATGCTATGCTAAATCCTTGGTCACATGCTTACCTCTGACACCATTTACCATCATCATGCCATGTTAAGTCACTATCCAAAAATCCACTTAAACTTTCTTGCACCAAAATTTAGCCTTCCAATCATGCATAACATGCTTGATACATTTTGGTGTGAATCCCCTTGGCACTTTTGCATGCCCAAGGAAATCTAGCCCACCCACTATATATCCAACGCACCTCTGGTTCATGCATAACACATTGCATTCATGCAAATAGCTACTTCGTGAAATCATGCAAGAGTAGAAACCTAGACCATGACCTTCAACGTCTGACACATCCTATTGAGATGAAAAAAATGGAAAGTCTACCCATGACATGGTCAACATGTCAAATTTGAAAAGGATTTTGTCAAAATGCTTGTGTTGTGAAAATGGAGAGTATATTTTATGAATTTCAAAGTTTCAATTAATTTAAATTGGTTGGATGTGATAGGCTAGAATCACTACAAGGAAAAGAACCTCTAGCGGATGTTTTTGAGGAACCCCTAATAAAAATACCCCATACATCTATTTCTAGTGTAGGTTACTAGAGGAGGTTGGTGGGTGGATGGTTTTGCAAATAACTACACATATGTGGTTGTATCTTGTGTTCATTTCCACTATTTGTATGGTACTGGTGAAACTAGTAGAAAGTCTACTTTAGAGGTCAAATCACTGCTATAGTAGAATGTGATTATGTTGTTGCTTTTCTAGTGTTTTGTTTCATTTTTTTTGTGATTTATACACAACAGACTCAATAATACTAAAATTATGAAGCTGATTTGTTTCGATAATTAATATACCTTTTGAGATTTTAAAATTTCACTACAAATAACCCAGTTTAGTCTCATTGTCAACTCGTCTCTTGTTTGGGTGCCTTAATGTGTAATGACATGTTTCCAGGACTGAATTCAATGCAAGGCATATTTGAAACTCTAACTCTGTCTTCCGGTGTCTTATTAGAAATTATTTCATTTTTCATTTTGTGTTTTCAAGTTAGATATTGTTTTCAAGTTTTTACATTTATAATTTTATTGCAATGTGGCAGACTGATCAAGGCAGTATAGGAACAACCTCGAGACAGGATGATCGCGGAAAGAGGCCAGTGGAAGAACATGTAAAGTGCCAGCATTGCTCTATCTTCAGGTATTTTAGTTATTTACATAATTGAAATAATATTAATTTTGTTCAAATATGTAGACACCTATGGTACGCCTGATGATTCCCTCTATGAGGAAGAGCTTTATTCATCCCTATCTCCATTGCTCTTGCTGCGAAAAAAGGCGTGAAAAACAAGGTTGAAATTTGATACTTTAATAGACACGCCTCAAACACCTGAAACAAAAGAGAGGATAAAACAACTTATGACCAAGCTAGAAACATATCAAGTAATAATAAAAAATCAAAAGGATATTTTTTTTTGTTCTGCATGAGATGAATTGTGATAGCTTGATTTTTAATTTTTACATCGACTAAAATAACAAAAAGTTCTTTTGTATGTAGCGTTATCTGACACTTGCTGAACCCGGTGTTGGTGGTAGTGGGACACAAGGGCAAGAGATTTCCCAGCAACCATCTCATACATCTTCTACTCCTTTAGGTGCCAGCTAAGAAGCACACCCTGCCCAAGCAGACACCCAGCCAACCGCTGAACGTGTTGGCAGTGATGAGGCTGATATGGCCAACTTCATTATTGTGTTTCCTAGAGCTACACGTGTCATCTCCACGGGGACCATTAATGGCACGTTGTTGGTAAACGATGAAGGTGTCCCTATAAAGCACGTACAACTCCCAGGTAAGTTTTAATATTTTAACTATTTCATGTACTCTATCTGAAACATATTTTATCATGATTTTTATTTTTAAGTTAATGATAATATATTTTTTTCTGTGTAGGAAACAATGAGTTATACAAGTTTTTGGAGAGCCATGTATTGGTAATTTTTGGCCCAACCATACACACAAGGTGGAATTCCCAGAATTCCAACTTGAAAAAAGAACTTCTAGATTATCTAGAAGCCCTTTTTGGGGTGGGCACATTTGATAGAACAACGGTGGCTCGGGTAGCTAGCAAATATTTGAAATATACCAGGGACACCTATAGGACGCAATTTCAATTTAACCCTAGATACGAGCGTCCTCTCACAGTTCCAGAGAGTGAGTGGAGAGCACTCATCCATGACAGAAAAGAGAAAAGGGCAAAGAAAGAAGGAAAAATGCCAACTGGAACCGTAAGGTAAATTACAACTTTAATTCAGTAGCTTTAATTTTCTCTATGTCTAAAATAAAAGTGTGCTACGTCATATCTAACTTCAATCTTTTGATGATAGGTTTTCTAACACCTCGAAGGCAACCAAAGCTAGGATTGAAAAAAAGGGCCATCACAAGCTAGGCCAGGGCGGCTACTTGAAATTAGCCACAAGAATTGTAAGTAGCTAAACATCTTATAATTAATTGTATCGCCTTCTAACGTTTTTGTAATCCTATCAAATAACATTAAAAATACACAATCATATGTAATGTAGGGTGATGACTTCGGAACAGAAACTACAGAGGAAGATAAAAATATCGCTTTCCATTTCGGCTATCAAGCCGTAGTTGAACGTCACAGAAGCTTGGGGCAAGTCCCAAGATCCAGAATGCCTGATAAGGTAAAACATTAACCTTTCAATATGTTTGTTTTCATCCATAAATTTAATGTCTAACAACTTTGTTTAAATCAAGGGAGCAGCACTACCGACGAGGCAAATAACCCAGTTTTAGAGCCAGATGTAGATGATCCTCACGTGCAACCTGATCATTGTAGTGGGGACCAGGCCGACAATGCTACTATTAGTGAGGGCCATGACGGTAATTAATTTCCACTTATAATTTTTTCTAATTATACCTTGATGGTTGTCCTTATAACGTTTTTTGTTTAAATGACAAAGAATGTTTCCCTTGAGGATCTTACCACCAGAGAGGAAGACAGGGCAACAGTCCCAACGGCGACAACTGGTGCACCAGGTAAATAATCTCATTGCAATTTTTTATTAATATTACCGAACTAGTTCAATGATATTTAAAAACTGACAATTAAAATTTAATATTATCTGTTTTTGTAGGCGATGCCCCGTCACTGGATGAGACCAGACATCGTGACTACGCAACTAGGTCAGCAGTGCGGGTTGAAAGGCATGAAACAAGAGCAGAGCACGATGATATTGATGATGTAATTAGGAGCTTTAGAAATAGGAAGAAGAAAAATAAAATTTGATAATGTAAAATATTGTATTATTATAAGACAAATGTTACCATACTTGGAACATTTTTTGCGTTATATAAAAAACTCATTTATCATACTATTTTTATGTCAAGCACTAATTTCAATGTTTCCTTGCGTACTTTTTGTTGCATTGTTTTTTTATTAGTTATTGAATATTTTTTTTTATGCTCATGAAAGTAAAAAATGAAATATATATTGGGTATTGGGGAATTGAGAGTGATGTGAGGGGGGGGAGGGGCCATAAGAGCTTCCACCTTCACGTGGTTGGCCCTGTTTAGTAGAGAATAATTTATTGGAGCGATTTAATCTTGGAGCAAACCTCCCTCGATCCAACGTAGCAACAAAAAAGTCATTGTTGACTTAGTTGCTACTCTTTCAGATCGTGGGAGGCTCGTTCCAAGTTCATGCGACTCCAATAAATTGTTCTTGAAACGAAGAGGAGCTTATTCAAGTATGTTTTGACATTTTCAACATATGTTCTAACATTATCATAATAATGCATCTTAGAGTAAAAAATACTACATCAATTACTTGTATTTATTGTATAGATAATGATGGATTTTGATTGACTTGGCAGTGCAGGTACAAATCCTCTTGCACCATGAGAAATACAACTTGTCAACCAGCGTCATGTCTAGGATATTTTTGCTTGTGCGCTTGACTAGGTTCGTAATGTCACATTTTGTAAGTTACTTTACAGTTCATAATTCAATATTAAGCTTGTTCATGATTATTATCTAGATTTTTTGTATGTGTTTTTCATCTATTTGATTGTAATCAACTCTACATGTTTCCTGTTGTTCACTATGATTTCTCCATTTACCACTCCCAGGATGAATCTGAATTTATTGTTACATAGGTTACTTTATTGTTACTATGATTTCTCCATTTACGATTTCATAGGTGACATCATGTAAAGTTGTTAATCTCAGGTTGGTGATGAGCTTTAGTTCTCCAGATTTGGGGATTTTCTGATATTTTCTCCCTCATGTCATTCCTGCATCACCTCATTGTTTGAGCATGCCAATTTTCTACCACTTGTACCAATTGGCACATGTCAATCTCTGAGTGGTGCCACATTTCACCTATTTTTGGCCCACTTGACCACCTGAAAAACTCAAATCCACACACCATGTGTCTTTATCATGGAGTGCCACATGTCCTAGATATTTTAGATGCTAACATCATGCTTCTAATGTGTTATTTCAACCAATCACAATGGTCCATGTGGCCTTGTGCCATGTCACCAATCTGGAAGAGAGATTTGAGCCTTTTCTTTTCATGATTTTTCTATTATAATTTTTTTCTTCAGGATGGGAAATCCCTTTTGCAATAGATGGGGATTTTCCCATTTCCCTGGAGTCATCTCCTAGGACACCCTTCAAGCCATCATCCAAGAGGCAATCTGCAACTCTCTGTTGTTGCCCTCTTGCCCTTGAATTATGCGCTTCTAGAAGACTAGTTAGGGCACTCTTCTAGCCCTTATTCCATTGCTTCATCATTGTATCAACTTCTCCCACAGTCTGCTTCTATTTTTTGTCCACTTAAAGGAAGAAAACACTACCCTAGGGTGAGGTTGCTCCTCAACTATCCCTACCGCACTTATGGACCAACCAGCAATATGAACGTTTCCCTTACTTATGGAGACACCCCCTATGCTACTGCACATTCAATTCCAGGAGCTACTTGCTAAGGAACACTCCTACACTATGCCTAACGACCCTCCAAACAATCCCTCTAACTATTGTTGTATAATCCCTTGTGTAATCCTCTCTCCTTCCTCGACACATCTGGATAGAGAGCAGCTATTCTGAGTTAGTTAATTTGATTTGAACCCATGATCAATGCGCTGCTGTTTGCCATAAAATTGCATTGTCCTGACAGGTCTATGTGAGATGGCCTGTCAACGTGCCTTTATTTCTCATCTTGCAGGTCCAAGCCAGGCATTGAGTCCAGTTTTTCTTCCTTTATTTCTCATCTATTCATTTTTACTACTGTTTATATGTACCAAAAGTGCCATTTCCAATGAAGGTAGGTGTTACTGAGAATTTTAGGTGCAATTTCTTTAAATTTCTCAAGTTTTTTCCCTGAAAGTTGAACTCTTGAGCATGCATTTCATCCTTGCCTCAGCTCTGTCTGGCAGAGCAGACTAAAAATGTAATGGCAGACATGTTTTTTCAAGTGAAGCCTGGCCATATAGAACTACCACCTTTATGGACTCTGCAAGAGGATTGCCTTTTTTTTTGTTGCAATTAAAGTTGCATTTTGTTCATCAGGTAATACAAACTCTTATCAAATTGCAAGGTGTAATTCCAATCTAACTAAGATGGGGTGGACAACATTCCATGAACATCCAATTCAAAAGTTCTTGTTAGGGTTTAAGTAGCTTACAGTTCTTGTTCCTGACATTAGTTTTTGAAATATCTATTTGATAAACTGTTTTAACCCAATTTTCTCTTGATTTTATGGAAATTGGGTGTTTGGATCTAGAAAATTTAATCTCTATTATTTTGGCTTCTCTTAGTATGAATACAATTTTAATATGTAAAACCCATTACAGTAAGTAATCAAGTGTTCACTGGAGAAGCAATACCCAGTTTCAATACTAATGCTCTCCTCCTTAGTATGGTAGTTCACTCAAGTCCTCCGCATCCTACATACATCCTGACCTCTAAATCAATTAGTTGCGAGACTATCATGCCAGGATACACCATGTTCAAACTCTTTTCCAGAAGAGCAGACAAATTCATCTCCATATGGGCAGAGAGGAAGAAATTGCAGGTTTAAGGTTTAGTCATTGCAAATGGAATCACCGCACTTTTGACTATTTTTCAATCCTCCCAAATGCTATTGAGGAAGCAAAAGTAAGTATATTTTTGATCCATGGACACCTGTTAAGACTTTCAGATAGTTGGAAGAAACCTACTATTTGAGAGGCTAAAGGTATACCTCTCCTATGCTTGGCGATCTCTATAATTATGACCCTATATGAGATTTAAATGATCATATCTAGGGTCTATTATATACATTAACATAGTAGTCAAGAAAGGGTGTCGAATGCCTCACATTCTTTGGACTTCATATTTATGGATGAGAGTTTCTCATTTCAAAATCCATGGGTGGTAAAGGTGGAGGCCCTCTATGGGATCTCCATTTCACTATTTTTTGACAACACTTTCCTTCTATTTCACGAATCCAAAAACAAAAGTACATTTTGAGCTCATTCTGGGATGAACATGGTCTTCAAGTCCACCTTGAAAACACAAAAGCATGTAAGTTATCTCTCCTTATTTCCAAGGATAGCAGGTAGAAATGGTGACATCCTAGTCTTTCCTTTGAATGCTATTATTTGGTTCATCTTTTAACTTATTTTAGACACTTGTATCAATGTTGAACAGAGGATTGCAACATTAACAACCTTGGAGAGACTATGTTTCCAACTTCAGTTTTAGGATATTTAGGCTAAGTTCTGGTTTCTTGAAGTCTTTTCATAATACTTTGTTACACATGACTTTCATTTTCTTCTTGCAGAATTTTTAGAAATGAATGGATATCTTGTGGACTGTTGTAAAAAAATTTAGTTCTATTACCATGCTCAAGAGAATTTAATTTTTGTCATTATTGGAGGACAGAGATATACCATAAGAGCTCATTTCTGTGTTGTAGCTTTTTACTAAGACTTGAATCAGTTAAACCCTCGGACCTACTACAACCCTATATTGAGGCTTGGTTCTATTGAAGCTGCCATACTTTGGACCTCTTCATTGCAGTCTGAGGCCAGGGATATAGCTATAGGATTTTGACATATTTTATGCGGTGAACATCTATTAAAATCTCAGATTATCTCCTATTTACTGATGCTTGGACAGAACTTTCGAATTAGCTAAGTCACCTATTTACTTAAAACTAGCACATTTGGTGGAATTTTTTTTTTAAATATTTTTAATCAAGATTGAATATTATGTACTACATATAGAAATCTGGAGGGGAATAGAGCATTCAAGTTGTACAATGTATTACTTCAGTCTTATGATTTATTAATGTTCTATTGGAAACTAAGTTGATTGCTGGTAGATTTCTGTTGCATTATTCTGTTGTAAATTAAGCATGCATTTCATCCCATTTGGTTATTTTGTCATTTATGAATCTTGAACTCATCAACCCTTTCTGTCAAACTAATAAACCCTACATAAAAAACTGATAACCCTTTCCTCATAAAAAATTGATAACCCTTTACTCATTGTATTGTTTGTATAATTCTGAATCGTTAAATTTTGTAGAGATTTATGGTTGGTTCCCGACCAGGGTTTAAGTCAATGTAGTGGGTCTCTTTACCACAAACTAAATCTGTTGAGTTTTTGCATCTCACGGCCGTATTTATTAATGGGATTTTATTTTAAATTATGACTGTTATTTAGATGGATTGTGCCCTTTCAAATGAATTTTGTGGCCATTAATGGAGTGTCCTTTGTTTTTTCTGAGGTGTTCCACAGTAGTTCAAATAGAGATAATTTTCTATGATAATATATGCTTTTAAAGGGTGCTATTGCAGGTAACTGAGTATGTTAACCTCAAACTGAAACTTCTTTTATTTTTCGATTGTATGTTTGAAAATTATGTGTGTTCGCATGTTGCTGACTCCTGAGTGCCTTTCAGAAGGAATATCTAATGGGAACACAAACTGTCAAAGTTTTAGTTAATAGTAAATACTAAATACACATTCTTATATTGAAAATCAATTGTAAACACCAGTAAAAAGGTGTTGTATAGAGGCAGTAAGTTGGGAACTATGGAGAGGATTGAATTGCTAAAGAACTCATTTATGGAAATCACCTTTCGACATGTTTACAAAGAAAGAAATACCGTTGCTGACAGCTTGTCGAAGGGAGGCCTAAATAGTAGTTTCGATATCATGCACTATCATCTTCACAAGTCAGATAGGCAAGGGGCAGCTGCTGCTGTTCATTTTTCCTGAATAGGGTTTGTCTCTTATGGCCATTAACCTCACATACTGTTTTCCTGTTCTTTTTGGGAAGCACTGGTACAACTCTTTTTCTTTTTTTTTGATGGCTTTTTGTGACTTTCTGGGTGGTGATGCTAACTACTTATCATGTCCTGGAACTATATATTGTTTTCTCTATTTTAATATGGTTGTGTCCATATCTGTTTTCATTGTTTTCACAGTGATCTAGTCTGGTTTTTTTTGGAACTTCCTAATCCCTCATGATACATCATTTGGATCTATAGCCTTGGATGTTCTGAAGTTTTTGTAATGATACTATAATGATGCACGCTACCTGTTGAGCCACAATTTATTTTGGCAGAGCCTGGTTCCTTGGATAACATTGTTTCTAACCCTGTGACTAGTGCTGCTACTCCAGATTCATAATGTAAAGAGTAAAAACAAACTCTCGGAGAACTAGAACTAGTTCTATTTCTTGGTCTAGAACTAGATCTGAGATGGCAATGCATTGAGTACAAATTTAGGGTTATAGAACTTGGAGAAAGATCATACTTCAAATGACAGCAAATTTTTTTTTGAACCCGGGCACTAAGGAGAGCTGGTCTCTCTATGTGTCAAAAATTTCACTTAACACAACTTCTACTTAAACCAAGGAAGTCTATTTTGTTTTCTTTGTCAAATTTTATTTATCAATTTCATAGAAATTGATAAATAATTACTTTAGCCAAACTTTATTGTAACCCGAATATGTGTTTTCCCTTTGATAATTTAAATTCAGTGCGCATTACCATACATATATATACCTTCTATTATACGGTTGGCCCTTTAAATAAAGCGCTTTACTTATTTTATTTTGGAACCTTTCCTTTGTATGAATATTGAATGAATGCCCGACAATCAAAGCTCTTTATCCAACCTCCTAAGGCAAATATAATAACCCACATTCATTTTTTGAACCTTAGCGCTTAACACTACAAAAAGGGGTCCGACTCTTTTAATTATATACACCCGCACTTATAGCATCCAAATATGGTTATACATTAACACAACATTATATTATATGGTGGTTCCCGGCCCCAAACGTCCAATGCAATTTAAATAAATGTTGAATTAACACAAAACCGCCGGTCTTTACTTGGATTTAACTTCCATGCTACTAACCGCGCGATATTCATCGGATCTGTTGGCCTCCTAATCGGATGACACACGTCGTTATCACGTTTTTTTTCATGCCTGCCTTTAACACTTCAAAAAAATGTGATGGGGGTGGTATTACCCCAGTGACGTGGCGACATATTATAGGATCGCGTTTTTTTTAAATAGTTTCACTCTAGCCCAAAGGCTGTGCGATGAGGGTGGTTTTGGTTTCACAAACCTACTCCCGGGTTTTGAAGAGTGCTCAACTAGAATTTCACCATGGTTAATGCCATTAAACGTAATAACTCTGCCTTGTTAACTCCAGGTCAAGCCTTAATAATATCGTTCAACTCACCATAAAACACGTTATTTTCCTGCCTTCAACAGAATTTCAAAGTTCTATGGTAAACAAAGGATAACAAGGGTTTCACTCCTATAAATCTTAGTCTAAGCACACAGAGCTCGACGCTTTGTAAAAAAACTCAATATTATTAATTTGGCTGATAACCACTACAAACTCGTTCAGCCAAGGGACTCACTCTCGGCCTCATATAGGGTTTCTATATCAATTTAACACATTTAGATTTATCACTGGGAACCTATACTCAACCACAGACAGAGAGGGCTACAGGAGATTTAACACAACATTTTTTTTCTTCAAGTTATACACAGAGTTCATAATGTAAAAGGAGTAATTCATTAGAGAATTCCAATAGCACATGCACAATTAGACAATAAGGCTTAAATCTTATTCAACAGAGAATACAGTTTCTCAATTCAACCTTTCACTGCAAAAATCCCCCTTTCACCATATCAGGGCTACAATTTATAATCAATTACATGATTCTTTGGTTCCTTTGGGGACCGTTTTATTTATTTAACCTAAAAGACTAATTACATCATATTCTAACAGTCAAAACTGAACAAATTGAGCTAAACCAAAACTGTTCGATTTCTACAGTTTCTAGACTGACCCTAACTGTTCTAAAAGCAACAGATAGCTAAGGTATTGATACCTTGCTATTACAATTTGAATAATTTCGAATCCTTCTAGCCACAACATGTGGACAATCCTCCACATTGCTAGCTAGTGTCTAATTCCCTTGCATCATCAAACCTCCGCACAATACTTTGTTCTTCATGTATCTTCAAATAATAGGGTTTTACTTGAGCGAGGGCTACTTTTGTGTTATTGAAAAGGTGTCTCTAAAATTTTCATCATTATGTACCTTTTGACATTCATTTTAGCACAATTAATCAGGCCACAAAGAATCATATAAAGAGCAAGATATGTCATAGAACTCAACTACCACATAGGCATAATGCCACAAAGATTTCAAAACTTGTATGTTAGAGCGTCACAAAAATTCAGTGCCATAAAAGATTCAGATGCCACCAAAGAAGTCATAGGTTCAAATATATCGTGAATGCTTCTTGTGTTTTTCTATTGTAAACAATTCTCCCAATATTTTGAGATTAGATGCTTCAACAAATTTGTTGTCATATGATCTTTGATACTTCAGATCACATGTCACATATATACGGTACTCTTCCAAATTCTATTTTGCTTCATTTTCTACCTTCATTTTCCCATAAAATATTTATCCTTTTGTAAAGATGATTATCATAAACTTGACCTTCAACCTTAAGCAAGAGCGAGTTATAATAGATGGTTAAGAGGTTTCAAAGTTCATTGGATATTATTTCATCTTCTTCCATAAATCACAAAGAATATTGTATTGAATGTCATGTATAGTCACATGTAATTGTTTGGTGTCATCATAAGTTCTTGTTTCTGTAACTTGGTCAAGAGATTGGCTTCAAAGATGTGTAGGATTTATTCTTTCAGTCTTGGTCCTAGATTCCTTTAGGATTCAACCTACAGAACTTTTGGAAAGATGCTTCAGACCATAGTCTCAAATTAGGAGATAGACTTTTGGATTGCAGACATAGAGCATAGAGGATAACTTACTTGTAAAAGGAAAGAGAATCTATCAAGAGTATTGATTTGGCTTCCAATAACGTCTTTCAATGATGGCTACTACAGAGAAGATGATCTTCAATTCTATTTGTTACAATAGCTAGCATTCACTCATATAATTTTAATTTCTTCTCAAAAAAATATGTTTTATTTTTTTGATTGTAAATATTTTTAAAGAATCAAAATAAACAAACATTTAATTATTTATAAATTATTTTAACTATTTAAAAATTATTATAATTATTAAAATATATATATTTTTAAATTAATTTGAGTGGCATTAAAAAAAACACACGCGTTTCATTTCAAAATGTCAAAAATTTTCAAACATCAAAAGTTTTAATTTCCCTCTGGTTGCATGGTTTGTCTAGGGAAGGAGCGAAGATGCAGCCATACTGTCGCCGATTTTGAGGAAAGATGCAGCCATACTATTGCAGGTTTGGAGGAAGGATGCAGGAGATTTGTGCCCTACCAACCGTGCTCATAGATCTGGCACCATGGATAGTGTGAGGATCTCTGCATTGCTCTCAACTCCACAACTCCAAAAACATGTATCTTATCCTTCAATACAACAAGAATTCTGGTTGGCATTTTAGCTTTTTTTTTTTCAGGATCTTGTCTCATGGGTCTACTTGTAATTTTTTCTATTGGGACTGCAACCCATTACCAACCCGATCTGATGAAACAAATGCACAGTGGCCTCTGTGGGAGCTTATAAGCCTGATCAGACCTTACCATAAAATCTGCACTACTATCACTCGTTGCAGGCGTTACACTGGCTAAGCTTCACTTGGCTTCATCACCTTTTCCCCCTTATTGGAACCCTACTATATGGCACATTTGATTGTATAGAAAAATAATATTATTTGTGTGTGCACACAGTGTAATCAAGAACCCTGAAATATCTGCACTAGTTTCATCATTACTCTTGAGTATCTCAGATCCCAATGAATACATAAAGCATTCCCTTGACATTCTTCTGCAAGTATTTTTTAAAGTTTTTTGTCAGGCCTTCTATACCATTTTTTGCGAGATTTGATGTTGTTTATTTATTACCAACATCTTGTATTCCTTTATCCCTTACCATCATCGCAGACAACGTTTGTCAATACTATTGATGCTCCATCACTAGCATTGTTGGTGCTTATATTCCACCACGGTCTTAGGGAAAGATGTGCAGATATGTGCAAAGAAAGAAACCCAAATTGTTGGAAACATGTGTTCTTTGGTAACAGAGCCAAAGGATATGCTACCATATATAAGCTTGATACTTCCTGAAGTGAAGAAGATATTGGCAGAATCTTTTTCCCTGTATGTGTCTTATTGAGCTATTTTGTTCAGACATTTCTAATTAATTTAAATTCTACACAGGTTCTTGCAGACCCTATACCAGAAGTACGTGTTGTTGCAGCTAGAGCTCTTGGGTCGCTCATAAGGGGCATGGGTGAAGAGAACTTCCCGGATCTGGTGCCTTGGTTACTGGAGACTCTGAAATCAGATAATAGCAATGTTGAGCAATCAGGAGTTGCACAGGGCTTGAGTGAGGTAAATGAAATTATGCTAAAAAATTCTTTAATTGTGGGAAAATTATGCATGCCTAGACACTTAGGCCTGTGAAAAACCTGACCGAACTTAAAACATTAATTGATTGGCACCACCATGATAGTTCCCTCCACTAGGAAGAAAAGTTTCTTTCTCTCATGCCAGTGGACTTGCTGGCTGGCTTACCATTTGGTTGACTTAAAGCCTTACTATAAGGATGGACAAAGGGTTGCACTTTTCTAAGTATTTCATGCATATGTGTTTGAGTTTAGAATTATAGATTAGCACATGGTTAATTTCCGCAAAGTGTTGATTGTGGTACTGTACAGTTATGTTGACGGGAAAATCTGTCCGGCCAACAGCAGGGGATCTCCCCGGTAAAAGGTCCCAATTAGACCTTGAACCGTTGAGAATAGGGATCCCGTCCGGGGTCTGGGTCCGGCTACCACTGATTTCTCCTTTGCTTTGGGTCTCGCTTAAACTCTATAAAATAGTGGATTTACACCTAATCAACTGATACAAGACATATGATTGATGCATTAAACACGTATATAACACTATGCGTAGCGAGAAAATTAATAAAGCATACACGCCGAAGGATGTGTCATTAGCAACACATCTTTGGGGTTATTCTTGTGAGGTATTCTGACCACAAAAGAAATAGTTCTTTATGGCGAGATGCCCCTTTACTTTCTGAAAGATAAACTGAAATGCTAATAAACAAAGTCACTAACATCCATTTAGCAAGCAATTAATCCGAACACCATTAACACACATACAGGTAACCATGATGCATAAATGATGCCATTAAAGAGTGCAGTCTCATTAATCAAAAGATGTTATGAAACTGTAAAGAAATACACATAGTGTTCGCACAGCCAAACACATCAGATCCAACAAAGGGGTTTCCTCAAAATGCTTGTATTCATGTTTCATTGTGTAACCCTCTGGTAATACAATATATTCAACTCGAGTCCCAAACAAAATATCTTTTTACAAGCTCCCGAAGGAGTATTTATAATACAAAACCTACCCTTTGGGCTTCCTTGACTCTTCATCTTCCTGACTGTTGGGCTGCCTTGCGACCCAGTCTTTTCTGCGACCTGCGACCTGAGATGTTGTTGCGATCTGTGACCTGCCTGGGTCACAGGGTCGCAGGTTGTAAGAGAATGGCCAAGATGCAACCTTGCGACTAGGTCACTGGGTCGCGGGTCACGGATCGTGAAAAAAAATGCACATGCGACCTTGCGACCTTGCGACTAGGTCGCTGGGTCGCGGGGTCGCAAAAGGCGAAAAAACTGAAGAGATGCGACCTTGCGACCTTGCGACTAGGTCGCTGGGTCGCGGGGTCGCAAAAGGCGGAAAAACCAAAGAGATGCGACCTTGCAACCTTGCGACTAGGTCGCTGGGTCACGGGGTTGCAAAAGGCGGAAAATCCAAAGAGATGCGACCTTGCGACCTTGCGACTAGGTCGCTGGGTTGCGAGGTCGTAAAAGGCGGAAAATCGAAGATATGCGACCTGCGACCTTGGGAGGATCAGTGAGTTCTTTTGCCTTTTCTTTCAGAGGTCTCATGACCTTGTTCTCTGTAGCTAGCCTTAGCCCTTGTCATGAAACGACAGCTGTTATTTGCTGGTGATGTCATTTCCGCACTAAGGGACTTTGCAAGTGATGATAAGTGAGCAGAATGGTTTCTGCTTCGAGTAAGATACTGAGCATCTACATAACACGTAGTTTTGAGTTTGATCTGAAACCCAGATCCGCATCCTCCGGAGTACGCTAGCAGTTTTTCGATTTGAGTAGACATAGCTGCTCCGACATCTTCTCATATAACCTGCAGATAAGTGAATTTAAATTAGCCATATGTATATATTTAGACACATGCTAGGGAATAAAAAAAAACAATACAATAACTTTATCACAGTAAAATTAGTTGGACCCCTGTATGGTCAGGTGCTGTGTCACTATATCATCAGAGTGAATGGTGTAGGCCCTCCCTGCGCCTCTCCAACTACTGCAGATGCATATTAGTATGGTTGTAGACTGAGTTCGACATGCAAAATCAATTGATGGGAAGTGTCGGCCTGGGAAACATGCTCCTTATGTCCTCCGTGACATCCATTATGATATGTACTAACGATACATTTTCCAATTCTTGAGACGCGCTCATGATACTCTTGGGATGAGACTGCGGAGAACCCAAGCGTAGCCATAACTTGCAGAGATTAGCCACGCACAGAAATTCACTTTGAGGGAACGCCTTCATCAGAAATAATTCCTTGGGCTGCTGGTAAGGCCTGCAAATTACGTGTAATTGTTCCCACTCTGCATGTAGCCCAGCGCTGACCTTCAGCATACATGGATTGTATTCATAACTTCGCGGGCGCCTTGGAGACGCAGTTAAAGGTATTTCATACTTACAGGTCGTGGAGGTTGTGCTGGACGACATGGCAGGCTCAGAAAACATCGAACAGGCTGGGATAGGAGCATAATGATTTAACACCGAACGTCGAGCCTCCTCGAGTCAGCAACTTTGATGTAATTTTGAAAACGGAGCTTTTATCCTATAATAGAACATCTACTGTAATGGAGGGATTTGTCGCTCTGGAAACAATACTCCACATCCATTCCTGCATTGGTTCGATGGAATGTTTCACTCTTCCCTGACGGACCAGTATATTACTGCAATGACAAAATCAATACAGATGAATCTGTGTGCATGCATTCAGGATGGAATTGCATGCCCCTTTACACGCTGTCGCAACTCAATCCACGCTGGGTAATGGAAAACACTGCCGCCTCCACCGAAACACTGATCCAGTGATAATGGACTGTTAATAAATGTGACCAGCGCAGCAGGTTCAAAGAGAGATTCTCTCCCAAAATATCGTCGTCGGGGCTGCAGAAATCGACTGTTATCTGCTCCTTTGAAATAACTCCTTCAGTGTCAGACGCAGCATGCTTTTATAGCGCTGGCTTCAGTTGTAACGCATAATATATTCGCTTTCCTTTGTAGTATTGGTATCTTTACACACTTACTCGAAAAGCGCGGTTATTTTGTGATGTTGCCACGTAGATTTTGAGATAGCAATGTGGAAACTCAATCTATGCAGTTTGACTATCAACGCACCATGGTTATCACATTGCTGCTGCAGGTTTAATAAAGTATTTTTCTTTTTGTTTAAACACATTCTTTGACTCCTCCAAGCGTTCATCCATAGGTTTAAAGCTACGCTGATGCCTTCATATAATTCGACATTCCCTTTGATTATATGCGCACAATGATTGTTATATCATGCCGTCGTTGGTTTCGTATAGGGTTCTTGTTTCACGTTCACACATAATATTTGGCCATTATATATATACACTCCACGTTAGCCATTATATGTATGCCATTATATGTAACGCTCCACGTTGGCCATTGAAACTCACTTTGACCACTTATATATTCATCACGAATTGCCACTTTAACATGAAAGCAAATGTTTATTGTGGATTGCAACTTCAGCACGAGAGCATTTGAGCCAGTCGAAATAATTTACGCCCCATGCAATGTAAATATTTCACGTTTGGTTCCATGCAACGACTTTGAACGTTGGACCATAAAACATATATCTGCTCCATGCATTTACATGCCAACGACGTTGGACTCCATGCATTTGGCCATGTAGTTTCGTTGCTGTAGCACTCCGCTCCACGTGTATGTATAAACATTGAAAGGTTTAAGTTTGAAACGTTAACCACCACGTATAAAACGCTTCCATTAGGCTCCACGCAACGTACATGTCGAATGTATGACTCCATGCAATGTGTCTTCATATCATTCTGCACCGGGTTTCAACGTAAATTTGACCGAACATTTTCTGAACCTTTGCGCCCACTCCACATTTTACAAATAAACCTTGACCATTAGATATTCATTCAACACATTTTAACATAGATAAAAATTGCACCATAGAATTATTTGAGCCCAATGGTCATGAGTTTTCATGTGGTTGTGATCCGCCATATTATATGGTTTGCAAACTAAATTGCTTTGCGCTTTGGAATTAAATATACAACATCACCTTGGTCCATTGAACGCACGCCTTTTATAATGTTATCACTTAGTTTTTCTCCAAGATATCTTATGGTTTTGAAACCATACGCTTTTGAGCCTTATTTAAATTTGATCACTTGCTTTACCTCATAATACGAAGGCCTCTTTTTTGGGAAGATCGAGAGTCGAAAATATGCTTCTCAAGCCACATTGATGGCCCTTTTAATATTAACCTTTTCTATCTCGTGGTTCCGGAGGCTCTCTTTGCGTATGCGTCAATGTGCCCGGCTACCAAAAGTGTATGCATTAAACATAACCTTCTAGGTTCACTTTGAAATTCTCCGTCTCTAATAGTTTCGTATAGACAATCTTCATGGACATGTACAACCTAAATAATTCCACAGTATGTATCTCAAGATTGACAGATGTTGCTTCCCAAAGGTGCGTTGCCATATTTGAAACTTTGCCGTTGACTTGCCACACCCATGTGAGATTGTCATTCTCTAGGGAGATCTTCTGAGTCAGCTTTGTTCACCGGGCTATACTTCAGGCTAGATTCATCGAAGTGGTGAAATATGTTCCTTTGCGTGCGCCTATCGACATTAAGATGGTATGGTGCAGGACCTAGACATTTCCAATGGAGTGCTTTAAAGTGTCTGGTGCGCACTAGTGAAGAAAACCTTTTGCATCAGTGAGGTAAAAGGTTCCTTTTATGATCAACGTGCATCACACCATCCTCCTTTTAACAGTACTGGTCACTTTCTCTTGCTCCTCCCCTGTTCCGCAACCTTGGCTTTGTTACCGAGCTCAATTTTATTGCCCTCGATGTCATGACAAGATTGAGGAGTTTGTCACCCGTGGGGTCGACCTGTGTGAAATATTACAACATCATAATTACTCTTCAATAATGATGACCACAGATAAAACACATGAAACTAACAAGCTTAAGAGAAGTATTCAAGCAACATGCTTAATGACCTACAGCAGGAGGGATTTTACTCATCAATAAAAAAAAGGTTTCCATTCAAACGTATGCATGGCGATCTCATTACACATGGCGCGACTGCGGTAAGAATGTTCAAGCGTACACTAGATGCTCCCTCCCACATATGGCGTGATTGCAGTGACAGCATCAAGTCATGGTGATGAGACAACTCGTGAGGGGTTGGGGATAGGTCGGCGGGATGTCGTTGACTACAAGTCGGGTGAAAGACTTTAACGCCTAGGCGAGCGGAGGGGGAACCCGAAATTTTAAATATACCCAAAATTTTGGGTGGTGTTGTAGCGGCTACAACAAATGGCGAACCACTGGTATAATCCAGCATCTCTGTCAGTATCACAACAAAAGTCTGAGTCCTGATAGTAATGCAAGGGAATATTGAACAATTTCCGCGGGGTCCCCTTTATATTACTTTGGCCCTTTACAGGTATGCCTAATCCTTGTGCCTCAACTAAATCCTGCTAATCAGAAACACATCAAAGAGAAAGCTCACAGACGCCAGTAGCTTGTTGATGATGTGAAGAGCAAGGCACTGCATTTATTATTCTTAGGATTTTTAAAGTAAGTTTCTGGTGTTGCTCCACTGCCAGCAATCCTGGACAGTACCCCGGCGGAGTCACTTCAAGAAATCACAAACGTTGCTCCACTGCCAGCGAGCTTGGTCAGTACCCCGGCGGAGTCATTGCATTACCTCTCTGCGCAGGAAGCCTTTCTCGATCCTTTACCCTTATTTGTTTCATGTGCTTACAACACTTATTTTCACGTGCTCGTGGCACTTTTTTTCATGTGCTCATGGCACTTATTTTTCATGGGCGGATGAGGGATCCCGACTTATTTTACGAGCAAGAGAGGTTGTTTCTCGTGTTACATAAATTGAAAGATATCCTGATTTGGGTTTGCCCTTGTGCCGAACCTTCACATCCCATTCACCACAATAGGCGAAGCGCGCAGACAAATCATTAAAACGTCCAAGACTATGATGGGCACAAAGTTTAGACTTACGGGTATGGGCCATTTCAAACTCATTAGGTCTCCCACAATCAACCGGCTCATATCTCCTAGGCTAAATAATTTTAGACTCATAGGAATCTTGTTGAGAATGCGACTTCAATGACTTTTCCTAAGAGAAAGCTGCCTCTTGAGATAGCCACCACAACCTCACGCAAACAATGGGGTTACTGTTTCAGCAGTCAGGGCAAACAAGATCACGAGGTGATAGGGCTGCAATGAGGGCTCATGAAGTGGCAGGCGATATGAAGGAACTGATGTAAGGAAGAGAGCGTATGACGCAATGTAATAGGCGAGGCTCAAGATGCAATGCAATGCCATGTGCGAGAACGATCAATCCAGCAGTAAGTGAAAATACTAGCAGTGATTATTTATGCAACAACAAGTAACTGAAAAGGAAATGAAAGGAAATTACTTGTAACATGATGATGCCTAAAATATTAATCGTAAACAAAACAACAAACACACTTTTAAATCATGAAGTAAAAATTTAGCAAGTAAACCTAATCAACAACTAACAAATTTTATTAAGATGTCCTATCTAGCCTACACCTAAACCCTAGTTTAACTAATGCTACGGTGGGGTTATGTAAAATCAGCTTTCCAGTGCAGCCACCGCATTAGTTCTTGGCCTGCAAGAATAACAACGATTAGGATCAGAGCTAGTATCCAAAAAAGTGCAGCAGCAACAAAACTGACCTGAGGAGCAGGTGCAACGGCAAGATGATCATAGGTACTTACCAAAGAACATTCCAGAACAGATTGTGCAGGCTGAATCCCACTCTCATCTTGATCCACAGCAATATGTTCTTGAAACTCAACATTTATCAATGACACATATTCATTCATGCACAATCCTAGGTCTGATGGGCGCTGGGTGAGCCACCGCCTATTTTCAGGCACATCCACTGAATAGGGTTGGTCGAGTTGGCCGGAAATATCATCATGGTGTTCAGGACCATTAGTTTTATGGAATTGAAACAATAAGCAAGTGTCGGGTGAATTATAGATGCATGCGCATCCAAGTGTAGGAACCCTAGTTTCGAAAACCCTAGTTCGGGATTGCTCCTGGGTTTTGTCAAGGGTATAAGGATCCGAATCCGCGTTTAGTGGATCCTGAAATTCCTCACTGCCTTGAACAAACTCTGGACTTTCGAGCCAGGGGCTTTCCAACTTTGACTACTTGGCGAGATAAATAGGCGAATGGGCATGATCATCAATTGTAATGATTGGAAAGATATCAGTGAGCTCTATATCAGTTCGGCGAAATGTTTGCATGCTGACATATTGATGATCCAATGTATCAGATTCTTTAGATTTTCCAGGATGGTGAAGATTTACCGTAAGGTTTCCGGGCAGTTGAGGGATTTGGGAAAAATCACATGTTAGTGTCTGATTGCAAGTGGTACTGGCTGGGAAACAACTGGAAAGATTAGAGACAATGGTTGGCATTTTATTTCCAGTAAATAAATGAGGGTATATCGGTTGTTGCACACTAGATGTTGGGGAACAAGAATATGTGCTCAGGGAAACCTCATGAGAATGAAAAATACACCCAGACGAAATGATATTCGACGTGGTTATGCTGGGAGAAGCATGGTACTTGGGAGTCATTATTTCAGAAACCTTAACTTGAGAAAACCTGGTTGGAGTTGTTTGAGGGGCCTCATCAGGGTCTAAAGAACTAGGAATGACAACCGGCAAGAGCGAGAGTGCTTTGATTCCCTGATGGGTACTCGAATATTCATTAAGTGGATTATCGAATTCAGGTGTCTTCATATGGTCAACCAAGAGATTCGAGTGACAATCCTCAGCGGTATGATTGAATATGTTTTCAAATAAGGAATGATCGCTACAACCATCGATTTGACCAAGTTGGGTACCTGGCATGTCGGGTTCCCCGGGAGTTACCGACTGGGAGGAATCAATAGAGGGGACATATTGAGGTTGCCCAGATAGGAAATTTATCCTATGGCTGTCTAAAGATTCCGAGTGAGAATTATCAGATCTAAAAGATTCATCGATTTTGAACTGTGATTGTGGAACACCATCCGCGTGCTTATGAGTGTCGCCAATACCAGTATAAGGAAATTTTGAATGTCTCAAAGAAATTACTGGTGTGGCGGGATCAGGAAACCAGTCGGCGAATAATGAACGAATAGATTGAGTCGCAGGGGCGTTAACCATACGAGGATTTTCAACATGTGCATCCATGTCAATCAGAGAAAACGATGATCTGGTAGGCCTTGTAAGGGAATCAACTTCATCCGGGGCAGGAGTCGATTCATAATCAGTATGCGAATCAGATTTAGGTTTGTGTCTAGGGAGACATCGAGTGGGCTCGAGGTAGGTTTCATGAACCGAAAGGGATAATGAGCCACTGGGGCTTTCAAGCTCGGATTCGTCATGGTGCGTGAAAGATTCAAAGGTAGTGCAATAGGCTTTATCCTCTTGCCAGTGTCTATCCTTACTCAGAACTTCCAAGGTCACAACTCCACTCCCATACAACTCAGGAAGAGGGGCGAGAATATCAAAAATAGCAACACTCTCCTTGGAGGCTTGAATGTGGTCTGAACTCGGGGAGATGGACAAGGAAGCATTAGGGAAAAAGTCCAAACAGTCGGTAGCTTGCGGGTCATCATAGGGAACACTAGGATCTAACTGAAATTGCTCAAGGGAAATCACATACTTGAACTGTTCACCTAAATATTTCCAATCAACATCCCTCTCAAGGAACTCAAAACAATAATGAACGAATCTGATAAAGAACTCACCTAAAGATTCATGAGGTTCCATTCTGATGAGATGTAACTTTATTACAACGTCATGAGGATCATACCTGTGAAAAGATTGTTGTAATTTATGGGCGAGTTGTTCAAACGAATGGGTGGAAGCTTCGGGCAATGTGCGGCACCATTGCTTAGTGCGACCTTCGAGAGTGAGGAAGAAAAGAAAACACATCAAACCCTCATCGTCAATTTCATAGCACTCACCAAAGTTGCAAAAATCTGAATAGTGTTGGGTTATGGACACCCCATTTTCACCATCAAATTTTAACTGGGACAAGTGATACATAAGTTCATCAGAGATGTAGTATACAGGCTCATAAAACTCCGACAAACATCTCGGGAGAATGATTTGGGAACGAGCCATTATAGATATGAGATTAACTGCAGGCTCTAAGGGCTCAGCTTGTCATCTAGCCCCCCTTTCTCGTTAACCATATGGTCTGAGGTTTGGGCCCTCCTTCTAGCGCCAATTTTGTTGACGGGAAAATCTATCCAACCAATAGCAGGGGATCTCCCCGGTAAAAGGTCCCAATTAGACCTTGAACCGTTTGGAATAGGGATCCCGTCCGGGGTGTGGGTCCGGCTACCACTGATTTCTCCTTTGCTTTGGGTCTCGCTTAAACTCTATAAAACAGTGGATACACACCTAATCAACTGATACAAGACATATGATTGATGCATTAAACACGTATATAACACTATGCGTAGCGAGAAAATTAATAAAGCATACACGCCAAAGGAGGTGTCGTTAGCAACACATATTTGGGGTTATGCTTGTGAGGTATTCTGACCACAAAAGAAATAGTTCTTTATCGCGAGATGCCCCTTTACTTTCTGAAAGATAAAATGAAATGTTAATAAATAAAGTCACTAACATCCATTTAGCAAGCAATTAATCCGAACACCATTAACACACATACAGGTAACCATGATGCATAAATGATTCCATTAAAGAGTGCAGTCTCATTAATCAAAAGATGTTCTGAAACTGTAAAGAAATACACATAGTGTTCGCACAGCCAAACACATCAGATCCAACAAAGGGGTTTCTTCAAAATGCTTGTATTTATGTTTCAATGTGTAACCCTCTGGTAATACAATATATTCAACTCGAGTCCCAAACAAAAGATCTTCTTACAAGCTCCCGAAGGAGTATTTATAATATAAAACCTGCCCTTTGGGCTTCCTTGACTCTTCATCTTCCTGACCGTTCGGCTGCCTTGCGACCCAGTCTTTTCTACGACTTGCGACCTGAGCTGTTGTTGCGATCTGTGACCTGCCTGGGTCGCGGGGTTGCAGGTTGTAAGAGAATGGCCAAGATGCGACCTTGCAACCTTGCGACTAGGTCGCTGGGTCGCGGGGTCGCGGATCGTGAAAACAGCCGCACATGCGACCTTGTGACCTTGCGACTAGGTCGCTGGGTCGCGGGGTCGCTGATCGTGAAAACAAATGCACATGCGACCTTGCGACCTTGCGACTAGGTCGCTGGGTCGCGGGGTCGCAAAAGGCGGAAAAACCGAAGAGATGCGACCTTGCGACCTTGCGACTAGGTCGCTGGGTCGCGGGGTCGCAAAAGGAAGAAAAACTAAAGAGATGCGACCTTGCGACCTTGCGACTAGGTCGCTGGGTCACGGGGTCGCAAAAGGCGGAAAATCCAAAGAGATGCGACCTTGCGACCTTGCGACGAAGTCGCTGGGTCGCGGGGTCGCAAAAGACGGAAAATCGAAGATATGAGACCTATGACCTTGGGCGGATCAGTGAGTTCTTTTGCCTTTTCTTTCAGAGGTCTCATGACCTTGTTCTCTGTAGCTAGCCTTAGCCCTCGTCATGAAACGACCGCTGTTATTTGCTGGTGATGTCATTTCGGCACTAAGGGACTTTGCAAGTGATGATAAGTGAGCAGAATGGCTTCTGCTTCGAGTAAGAGACTGAGCATATACATAACACGTAGTTTTGAGTTTGATCTCAAAACCCAGATCTGCATCCTCCGGAGTCCGCTAGCATTTTTTCGAGTTGAGTAGACATAGCTGCTCCAGCATCTTCTCATATAACCTGCAGATAAGTGAATTTAAATCAGCCATATGTATATATTTAGACACATGTTAGGGAATCAACAAAAACAATACAATAACTTTATCACAGTAAAATTAGTTGGACCCCTGTATGGTCAGGCGCTGTGTCACTATATCATCAGAGTGAATGGTGTAGGCCCTCCCTGCGCCTTTCCAACTACTGCAGATGCATATTAGTATGGTTGTACACTGATTTCGACATGCAAACTCAATTGATGGGAAGTGTCGGCCTGGGCAACATGCTCCTTATGTCCTCCGTGACATCCATTATGATATGTACTAACGATACATTTTCCAATTCTTGAGACGCGCTCATGATACTCTTGGGATGAGACTACGGAGAACCCAAGCGTAGCCATAACTTGCAGAGATTAGCCACGCACAGAAATTCACTTTGAGGGAACGCCTTCATCAGAAATAATTCCTTGGGCTGTTGGTAAGGCTACAAATTACGTGTAACTATTCCCACTCTGCATGTAGCCTAGCGCTGACCTTCAACATACATGGGCTATATTCGTAACTTCGCGGGCACCTTGGAGACGCAGTTAAAGGTATTTCAGACTTACAAGTCGTGAAGGTTGTGCTAGATGACATGGCAAGCTCAGAAAACATCGAACAGGCTGGGATAGGAGCATAATGATTTAACAACGAACGTTGGGCCTCCTCGAGTCAGCAAATTTGATGTAATTTTGAAAACGGAGCTTTTATCCTGTAATAGAACATCTACTGTAATGGAGGGATTTGTCGCTCTGGAAACAATACTCCACATCCATTCCTGCATTGGTTCGATGGAACGTTTCGCTCTTCCCTGACGGACTAGTATCTTACTGCAATGACAAAACCAATACAGATGAATCCGTGTGCATGCATTCATGATGGAATTGCATGCCCCTTTCCACGTTGTCGCAGCTCAATCCATGCTGGGTAATGGCAAACATTGCAGCCTCCACCGAAACACTGATCCAGTGATAATGGACTGTTACTGAATGTGACTAGCGCAACAGGTTCAAAGAGCGATTCTCTCCTGGAATATCGTCGTCGGGGCTGCAGAAATCGACTGTTATCTGCTCCTTTGAAATAACTCCTTCAGTGTCAGACGCAGCATGCTTTTATAGCGCTGGCTTCAGTTGTAACGCATAATATATTCGATTTCCTTTGTAGTATTGGTATCTTTACACACTTACTCGAAAAGCGCAGTTCTTTTTTGATGTTGCCGCGTAGATTTTGAGATAGCAACGTGGAAACTCAATCTATGCAGTTTGACTATCAACGCACCATGGTTATCACATTGCTGCTGTAGGTCTAATAAAGTATTTTGCTTTCTGTTTAAATACAGCCTTTGACTCCTCCAAGCATTCATCCATAGGTTTAAAAATGCGCTGATGCCTTCATATAATTCGACATTCCCTTTGATTATATCCACACAATGATTGTTATATCATGCCTTCGTTGGTTTCGTATAGGGTTCTTGTTTCACATTCACACATAATATTCGACCATTATATATATACACTCCACGTTGGCCATTATATGTATGCCACTATATGTAACACTCCACGTTGGCCATTGAAACGCACTTTGAACACTTATATATTCATCACGAATTGCCACTTTAACATGAAATCAAATGTTCATTGTGGTTTGCAACTTCAGCACGAGAGCATTTGAGCCAGTCGAAATAATTTATGCCCCATGCAACGTAAATATTTCACGTTTGGTTCCATGCAACGACTTTGAACGTTGGACCATAAAACATATATATGCTCCATGCATTTACATGCCAACGACGTTGGACTCCATGCATTTGGCCATGTATTTTCGTTGCTGCAGCACTCCGCTCCACGTGTATGTATAAACGTTGAAAGGTTTAAGTTTGAAACATTAACCACCATGTATAAAACGCTTCCATTTGGCTCCACGCAACGTACATGTCGAATGTATGACTCCATGCAATGTGTCTTCATATCATTCTACACCGGGTTTCAACGTAAAGTTGACCAAACATTTGCTAAACCTTTACGCCCACTCCACATTTTACAAATAAACCTTGACCATTAGATATTCATTCAACACGTTTTAACATAGATCAAAATTTCACCATAGAATTATTTGAGCCCAATGGTCATGATTTTTCATGTGGTTGTGATCCACCATATTATATGGTTTTCAAACTAAATTGCTTTGCGCTTTGGAATTAAATATACAACATCACCTTGGTCCATTGAACGCACGCCTTTTATAATGTTATCACTTAGTTTTGCTCCAAGATATCTTATGGTTTTGAAACCATATGCTTTTGAGCCTTATTTAAATTTGATCACTTGCTTTACCTCATAATACGAAGGCCTCTTCTTTGGGAAGATCGAGAGTTGAAAATATGCTTCTCAAGCCACATTGATGGCCCTTTTAATATTAACCTTTTCTATCTCGTGGTTCCGGAGGCTCTCTTTGCGTATGCATCAATGTGCCCGACTACCAAAAGTGTATGCATTAAACATAACCTTCTAGGTTCACTTTGAAATTATCCGTCTCTAATAGTTTCATATAGACAATCTTCATGGACATGTACAACCTAAATAATGCCACAGTATGTATCTCAATATTGACAGATGTTGCTTCCCAAAGGTGTGTTGCCATATTTGAAACTCTGTCGTCGACTTGCCACACCCATGTGAGATTGTCATTCTCTAGGGAGATCTTCTGAGTCAGCTTTGTTCACCGGGCTATACTTCAGGCTAGATTCATGGAAGTGGCGAAATATTTTCCTTTGCGTGCGCCTATCGACATTGAGATGGTATGATGCAGGACCTAGACATTTCCAATGGAGCGCTTTAAAGCGTCTGGTGCACACTAGTGAAGAAAATTTTTTGCATCAATGAGGTAAAAGGTTCCTTTTATGATCAACGTGCATCACACCATCCTCCTTTTAACAGTACTGGTCACTTACTCTTGCTCCTCCCCTGTTCCGCAACCTTGGATTTGTTACCGAGCTCAATTTTATTGCCCTCGATGTCATGACAAGATTGAGGAGTTTGTCACCCGTGGGGTTGGCCTGTGTGAAATATTACAACATCATAATTACTCTTCAATAATGATGACCACAGATAAAACACATGAAACTAACAAGCTTAAGAGAAGTATTCAAGCAACATGCTTAATGACCTATAGCAGGAGGGCTTTTACTCGTCAATACACAAAAGGTTTCCATTCAAACGTATTGTCAAACCAGGAGGTAACTCCTCAAATTAGGCAAACGCTGATTAGGAGGCGGGATGGAAAAAATTTGGGGAAAATTTCGACATTTGGTCAAAAGCGTCGGAACCAAGTATTAATTCCCATGGAAATGTACTAGTGAGGTCATTCTCTTCACACACACACAAAAACTTAGTGATCAACCTTTTCATCTTTGGACGTGTTCACATTCATAAAATACCTATGTACTGTAGGTTTTAACCCTGAACATAAATTATCTACACACCAATCTTATAACAGAAAATAAGCAATGGTAAGAGCATAGAACATAAAATAGATAAACATAGATATTTTCCCCTGGATCCCAAATTGGGAAGACCAACTTGATTTTTCATAATTTAATTTTAGTGTTACAACACATATATATACATGTCGAAGCATACATAAAATCCAATCCATTAACCCTCGATTAGAACATAACCCTAGTTCCCTTAACCGGATCTACAAAATACCAGGGGCCGAAAACCATCGTACCCCAAAACCATGTGCAAATTCATGCACAAAACCATACATCGCCCCCCCGTTAATACTCCCCCCACCCGCGCGTGACTAGTCGTGGAAAGAATATAACACAAACCCAACATTCTCCTACTTGTTGTTTTCCTTCCGTAGGGGGCCATAAGACAGCTGAGTCATTAGCCCAGCTTTGCAACACCCATTATTTCTCTACACCAAGAGAACTTCTGAGTGCTCACAGACTTTGTCAATGCATCTGCAACATTCTTCAAGGTGTCCACCTTTACCAGCAACACCCTTTTAGCTTCAACCATATATCTCACAAAGTGATATTGAACATCAATGTGCTTTGTATTTGAATAATAAGAAGGGTTCTTAGCCAAGAAAATTGAACTTTGTCTATCACAGTCTATCCTTATAGCTTGCTACACCAACCCCATACTTGAACACAATCTCTGCAACCAAACTACTTCCTTTCTTGCATGAGTGGCTTCCATGTATTCTACCTCTGTAGTTGAAAGATCCACTACAAACTGTCTTTTAATCATCCAAATAACTGCACGTCCAAATAGGCTAAACACATACCCACTTGTAGATCTTCTTTGGTCCAGATCTCCAGCCCAGTCTGCATCAACAAAACCACGAATTTCCAACACTCTTTCCAATCCTGGTCTTCCCTGGTAGCATAAGCCATAATCACTAGTGCCACACAAATATCTGAAAACTTGCTTCACTGTTATCCAATTCTCCTTCCCTGGGTTTGACATAAACCTGCTCAATACTCCCACTACATGTGCAATGTCTGGTCTAGTACAGACCATTGCATACATCAGGCTACCCACTGCACTTGCATATGGAACATGGGACATATCCTCCTCTTCTTCTTGTGTCTTGGGACACTGTTCAGCAGACAGCTTTGTACCTACAAGAATCATAACATTCATCGTTTTTACTATCCTGCATATTGAACCTCTGCAATATAGTCTCGACATACTTCCTCTGGTTTAACCATAGCTTCCTCTTTGCCCGATATCTCTTAATTTCCATGCCCAAAATATAGTTTGCAGCACCAAGATCCTTCATGTCGAATTTGGAGAAAATTCGGGTCTTCAAATCTTGGATAATTTATTTGTCATTTCCAATCAACAACATATCATCCACATACAAGACCAAATAAATAACACGGTCACCAATTAATTTAAAATAAAACACAGTGATCCTCCTTGCTTCTAGTGAAGCCAAGTCCCCATATATAGGTATCAAATTTATGATACCACATCCTTGGTGACTATTTTAACCCATACATAGACTTATTTAACTTGCATACCAGTTATTTCTTCCCCTTCACCATAAAGCCTTCAGTTTGTTTCATGTAGATCTCCTCTTCCAGATCCCTGTGAAGAAATTTTGTCTTCACATCCATCTATTCTACCTCAAAATCAAGTGCAGCAGCAACAGATAAAAGTAATCTAATAGAAGTAACTTTGGCAACAAGAGAAAAAATATCACCAAAATCAATTCCCGGCACCTGGAAATAACCTTTTTCTACCAACCGAGCTTTGTATTTCTCCAATTTGCCTTCTACATTCATCTTCTTCTTAAACACCCATTTTCTCCCGACGGGCTTTCTTCCAGCCGACAACTCCACCAAATCCCATGCCTCATTTTTATGCAAGGATTCCATTTCATCAACCATGGCCTCCTTCCATAGTTTTCCATCCTCCGAACCTATTTCCTCCCTAACAGTTCTGGGATCATCATCAGTTATAGCTAAAGAAAAATTTGAACAAAAAGCAGATGGACTATACCTTTCTGGTTGTCTCCTTTCCCGAACTGACCTTCTCACAATTGGAGTTTGTGGCTCTTCCTCTTCTGAGTCTTCTTCTGTTGTAGAGTCTGATTCATCCTCCTTTAGCTCAAACTCTATCTTCTCAGGTTCCTTTGGTAGGACTTCATGTTTAAAAATATCTTTCACCTCTCTAAGCACCACATCTCGGCTATACATAACCTTCCTTGTTTCCAGGTTCCAAAGCTTGTAACCCTTTAAACCATCCTTATACCCAATAAATATGCACCTTTCAAATTTATTATCCAACTTGCTCCTTTTCTCCTTTGGAACATGTACATATGCATCACATCCAAATACCCTCGGATGTGAAAGAGAGGGTTTCTTACCAGTCCATGCCTCATGTGGAGTCTTATTCTCCAACACTGATGAAGGTGGTATGTTAACCAAGTAACATGCAGTCTCCACTGCCTCTACCCAGAATTCTTGTCCTAACCCGGTACCACTGAGCATGCTTATTGCCTTTTCCATCAACGTTTTGTTCATTCTTTTTGCAACTCTGTTTTGTTGAGGTGCGTATGGAGTAGTCTTATGCCGTGCTACACCACACTGCTTACAAAACTCTTCAAATTCCTTCTTGCAGAACTCCCCACCATTATCTGTCCTCAGCACCTTTATCTTCTTCTCTGTCTGGTTTTCCACCAGAGCCTAATTCTTTAAATTTGTCAAAGACCTCAGATTTCTTCCTCAAGAAATATATCCATGTATTCCTTGAGAAGTCATCTATGAATGAAACATAGTACACAGACTTTCCCAGTGATGGAACTGACACAAGTCCAAACACATCACTGTGCACAAGTTCTAATATCTTGTTCACCCTCTTAGCACTAGAAGGAAAACTCACCTGATTCTACTTCCCATATATACAATGCTGCCATGCGCAACGAAATCCGTAGAGCTATCGCACTACCTTCTCCTACCATACCATTTCCATGCAAAGATTCGGCCCTTCTCTCCAATATGTCCAAGCCTTTGATGCCATAGCATGGTATTTTCTCCAGAGACTGCTAGGCTTTCCGCTCCACTTTCGGGAACCACAGAACTATTGCACCCATCAATAACAGTGTTGCCCTGGAGCTTGTACAGAGTTCCAATCCAAACTCCCCGTATTAATACCAGTGCTCCCCGAACCATCTTACAGGTATCTTTCTTGAATAGTGTTTTTACACCTGCATCATCCATCTTGCTTACAGAAATCAGATTTATGGCCAATGCAGGAAGGTGCAGAACACCAGGAAGTGTTCTAATCCTTCCACCTTGCAACTTCAACTTGACTTTTCCACGTCTGACGATTCTGGCCTTCCTATCATCACCTAATAATACATCACCACCATCATATTTCTCGTACTCGCAGAACCACTCCCTATGGGGAGTGAAGTGAAAGGATGCACCCGAGCCAATCAACCATGACTCATGAACTACATGTCTATTTGAAGAAGAAGCCAAATACACATCCCCACCTTCATCCAAGGTGGTTTTTTTTATGTAGAAGGAGCATCATTAGATCCCTTTTCTTTCTTAGGAGCTTTAGATCTGCAGTCATTTTTGTAGTGCCCTTCCTTTCCGCATTTCCAACACACCTTTACAAACTTTCCAAGAGATTTAGATCTCCCACTCGAAAAATTATTCTTGTTTCTGTTATGGGACCTTCCTCATATAGATAAGGCATCTCCATTCTAACCCTCCATATTTCTCCGTCTCATTTCCTCCGACAGCAAGGCTCAGACAATGTCATCAAAATTCAAGGTAGTTGTATTGCTACCTATTGCAATAGCCAGACTGTCCCACGAATATGGTAGAGAACACAAAAAATTGATGAACTTATCTTCATCTGAGATTTTAATATCAAGAGATGACAGCTGACTTACTACGCATTGGAAGGCGTTCGTGATGTCTTTCACACCGTGTTCCATCCTTCATCCTCAGGTTATACAGCTTTTTCTGCAGGAACAATTTATTCACCAGAGACTTAGATTGGTACAAAGTCCCTAGCTTTTCCCACAAGTTCTTCGATGTAGCTTCCCTAGATACGTTCAACAATACTGAACCTGAGACACACAACTGTATTGTGCTCTTTGCCTTCCGATATAGCTTCTTCCAGTCTTCATTTGACATTGTCGTTGGTTTAGTACCCGGATCTATCGCGATCCACTAATCTTTATCCACCAGCAGATCCTCCATCTTGAGCTGCCACAACTCAAAACTCTGACCATTAAAGTTCTCGATCTCTATCTTCCCG
This sequence comes from Pinus albicaulis, assembly GCA_034641835.2. NCBI lineage: Eukaryota > Viridiplantae > Streptophyta > Pinopsida > Pinales > Pinaceae > Pinus > Pinus albicaulis. The sequence goes on from CM076582.1 coordinate 1,665,107,980, forward strand.
CCGCTCGCCATCTTCTTTCACCACAAGAATCGATCCCACAGATCTCCCACTGAACGGGGTCTACCTCAGGCCCAAGCAAAAAAACCCCTCAGCAGTAAAGGCGTCCCTTGAAGCTGAAATTGCTCTGATACCAAATGTAGGTTTTAACCCTGAACATAAATGATCTACAAACGAATCTTAAAACAAAAAATAAATAATAGCAAGAGCATAAAACATAAAAGAGATAAACACAGAGATTTTCCCCTGGATCCCAAATCAGGACGACCAGCTTGATTTTTCATTATATTCCTTTCAGTGTTACAACACATATATATACATGTCGAAGCATACATAAACACCAATCCATTAACCCTAGATTAGAACATAACCGTAGTTCTCTTGACTGGATCTAAAAAATACCAGGGGCTGAAAACCATCATGCCCCAAAACCATGTGCAAAACCATGCACAAAACCATGGGTGCGTCCGCCCACCGAAAAATAAGGACAAAAAAATATTTCCAGGGCAGCGCCCCGGATCCCGACAGGGAGGGGCTGTCGCCCCCCCTGTTACCCCCCTGCGCGTGACTAGTCATGGAAATAATATAACACAAACCCAACAATGTTAGTATGCATAGCACAAGAGAGTTCTTCTATGATATATGTAGTCCCTTGACCCTCCCCTTTCAATACTCTATGTGCAACACACAACTAGGATCATTCCCATTCCTCAGAGCCATCTAGTTTATAGAAAAAGTGTTGCAACACATTCATTTCCTATCACATAAGTTACCCCCCATTCCCTTGCCAATTTTAATTTCTAAGTGAGAGAGAAAAAAAATGAGTGTATGAGAAGAATAATGGAGTAATGCTCAAAACAAAACCAAAAAACAAAAAAGGAAAAATTCCTTAATGGATTTTCTCTTTCATTTCTATAAACATACCTTTACCCTTCATCTTCCCAACCATCCTATTAACTTGAGTTATTAATTCAAGGTATGCATTTTCCTCCTAAAGCAAGTTTTCTCACTCCCCAAGGCATCATAATTTATTGGTTTTTCCATTTCTTCAACTTTAAGATTTTTATTAATAAAAATGAATATTAGATCATATAATAGAGTTTGACATCATAGAATAAATACTAGCACCCCAACATCACACCTTTAACTTTAGCAATATATTAATCCAAGTTAATATTTGTATCAAATGAAATCTATCAAAATACTCATGCTCATCATCCCAATATTATCAATATTAATTACATATTACAAAACTTAAATTTTAATATGTTTTATTTTAGTTTAATAGATAAAATTATCATTATCAAAATATTTTAATTTTTTTGTAATAATGATGTATATATAATTTTGAGATAATGTTAATAAAAATTATATATATATATATATATATATATATATATATATATATATATATATATATATATATATATAAATAATTGTGAATAGATTTATTTAATCTTATAGTAAATTTGGTTTTAATACTTAAAATTTATAAATATAAAAAATATAATTTTTGAATTTTACAATTTTAATTAAATTTTTAAAATTTTGAATAAATTCTTAAAAACATTATGGTAAATGAGCCCTAATTCATGACAAAATTTTTCTCATACTCAAAATTTCTAACCATTTTTACAATATTGATGACTTGGAAAAGGATCGCTTAACTATAAAACTAGCAATTGCCCCAACAAGTGCAAGGAGAGTGCAAAGAGAGGCCGATAGAACTGTTAAATTGGAAAAAAAATCTATTTTAAATTCGATAATGAAGCAAATAACAATTAATTTATTAACAATTCTAATATTCTCTTCCAAAGACAAATTTATTGGTTAAGAAAAAAATCATTTGAAATAAAAGTTTGAATCTAGTAGAAGTTAATACAAAGAAAATGAATGCTTTGATAAAGTAATCTAAAATGATTAGAAGTGTTATCCTCCAATGCCAACCATAACACTCCAATGCCATAAGTTGATGGCATAGTATTTATAGTCCATTACATTTCTTAAATTTCTTAAGCATCAGTGAGTTGTTTTCTTAACTCATAACGTCATCATTGTTTTTAAGTTCATCATACCATAATTACTATTTTAATCCATAATTTCATAAGCCAAAATATAATATAATATAATATTTAGTATTTAAACTCCATAAAAAATTGTAGAATATTATTAATAGTATGCAAAAATAACAAGTTAATATTTAACTCCATAATTAACTAAATCGTTAGATTTTGAGTTGATTTTTATTTCTCACAATTTAATAATTGTTTTAATTAACCAAAAATATCTACACAATTTAATAGTTTTTTTAATAAACCAAAAATATCTGCAATCTCAAGATCTCCAATATCATCCACTCAAAACAATTTATCTACAATCTAAATATAAACAATATCATTGTTTCATCCAAAAATTGTTATATCCAAAAGGTTAGGATTAGGCTTTTGAATTGTTACATCCAAAAGGTTAGGATTTTTTTTAAAGCCCAACGGCAAATGATGACACGACAATGGAGTTTGGCATGCCATGAGACCCACCATAAAAACAACTATTCAAACATTTCAGCATTTTAATTTTTTGGAAAAAAATTTACAAAATCCTTACAAAGAATCTGCCTTTCAAATAAATTTATAATGCCTTATAAACTTCACTTTTGTTGATTCAGCTACCTTTTACTGATTTGTTTGGCATGCCATGAGACCCACCATAAAACAACTATTCAAACACTTAGCATTTTAATTTTTTGGAAACTTTTTACGGAAATGTGACAAGAATCTGCCTTCCAAATTTATAATGCCTTACAAATTTCACTTCCGTTGATTTAGCTACCTTTTACTGATTTGTTTGGCATGCCATGAGACTCACCATAAAACAACTATTAAAACACTTAGCATTTTAATTTTTTGGAAAAAAAATTACTGTCAAAAAATCTACCTTCCAAATAAATTGATAATGCCTTATAAATTTCACTTTCGTTCATTCAGCTACCTTTTACTGATTTCATAGCAGTACAACACTTTTGTACACCTTTTAACCATGGATTCATTCAAGTGCATTTATTAGGCCATCTTCAAAGAAGAAATTTGTGATTACAACTCATCTATTTCAATTTTGAAGATACATAAGGTTTTTGAATTGAATAGATTAAAAATGGAAATTATCATTTTAACAATAAAAATATGTAATTTCTATGTTATATATTATTTGGTTTGTATTTTTTTTATATATATATATTTTGGTTTTCAAATCTGTTTACAGTTATAAGGTTTTTAAAATTTAAAAAAAAGATTAATTTATTTATATATTAAAGTTATAAGTTATATTAAAATTATAAGTTAAATAACAAATAGTTATAATAGCACAAAACATAAAAGTAAGATTTAATTGTGTACTTTACAATTACACACTCCAATACATTTCTCTAAATTGTGTATTTTACAATTATACTATGATACATTACCCTAACTCTTAGGGTTAACAAAATTGAGATTGAAAAAATTTGTAATGTTATGATAATAAGTTGGACCATATCAAATTCAATGCTTAACTATTTTAAACCCCAATAATTATAATATGGTTAACAGAGTTTATATATATATAGACCTTGTGGTTGTAAGTTCCTTATAAAATAATAAAAAATATATAATTTTAATATAATTATTTTTAAAAATTTTAAATATCATCTAATTAAAATTATCTAAAACAAATTTTTTTATTATCAATATATTTGAGTGAATTCAATGGTTTTCAAGATATAAAATATACATCTCTAAATACTTTAATAGTCAAATAAAATCAAAGTTTGAAATTTATAAATACCAATTATCAATTCAATCTCTATTTAATAATTAAGAATGTATATTTAATTATCAATTTTATCTCTTAAGAATATAAAATAAAATAAAATTCTGTGATATAAAATCATTTAGATACTTTTCATAAAATTCCAAAGGAGACTAATAATATCATTTATATACTTTTATAAAACCCCAAGGAAGACAAATAATGTGGCCAATTAAATTCTATATTTTTAAAACTGTTTTTCTTGATTAAAAGCTCTTATTTCTGAAAGGATCACCAATAAAATAATTCCACCTGGTGTGATTTTTACTTAAATAACATCATTCTGCATTAGTAAATGATAGCCAATAATGACTTTTCCACTGCTAATTGTATTTTAATGTATATTTAAAAACCCATGCATTAAAAAATAAGAGCATGCTGCTGGTTTCAACTGACGATCCAGCACAATTGCAATTGGCGTTCCTGGCAAGTCTGGACCGTGGACAAATTTTTTTAGTTCTTACAAGGCTTAGATATAATGGCCTGATTGGTAATGGTATCTGGACTGAGGAGACGGTGAATAAGAGACTTCTTCATTGTGTTATTTGAGGAATCTGAAGATTACAAAAAATGTTTATCTGAAGGGCTCTAGTTTTGGGGCAATGTTGGATTGTTTTTAACGTCTTGGCTCCCATATTTTAACCCTTCCACAACTGTCATTACCAAGATGCCAATATGGGTCATACTTCCTAATTTTCCAGCTCGCCTATGGCACTACACAATCTTCGAGGGCATTGGAGACTCTCTAGACCATTATCTTATCGCTGATGTCTCTTGTGGGCAACTTGGTGTATATGCCTATGAGAGAATTTGTGTTAAAATATATATCAATAAAGGGTTTTCTTACCAAATCAATTTAAAAATGGGTGATTTTCACTAGACTCAAGCTCTGAACTTTGATAATACTTTTTATTTTTTGCTTTTGTCATCAAATAGACCACTTAAAAAACTCTTCCCCGATGCTTAATTCTCAACAAAAGTGGAATATCCGCAATTCCAGATCTAAAATTTGGAAACCATGTAACCCTCCTCCTATGGAGGGCAATGTCTCTATGTCAAAGAATCACGGTGAAGAAGTTGATGATGAAAACCATTCAAGGGACAAGTTCCAAGACTCAAGGCCTCAATCATCTCTTGTGATTCCTGGTGTGGACCGTGCTCCTTTGGCAAGCACAAAGATATTTAATAATAATGTTTCTTCTTTGGAATCTGATAAGTAATCTCTTTTAGCACACAATGATAATTTACAGATCACTTTGATCAAACTGCCTTAGGAAGGTTGGGTCAAGGTTTCAAAAAAGAAAAGAAATAAAATTGGCCTTGAGGATCAACCCCAATTTGGATGATTCTTGTCTCTAGTTGTGTCTTCTGTTCCTTTACATTTACTATTCTATTTTCAGTATGTAACATCTATATCTGATGTCATTTACTGAAAGACATTTCTATTTTCTTACTAGACATTAAAGTTATTTATTTTTATTAATTGATTAACAAGCATGTTAATCATGAAGTTATGAACTAAAGTTTCTCACTTATTAAATAAAATTTTAATAAAATATATTATCAAGAATCTGATGGTAAAAGTTTCCAAGATCCCAAAGTAGTTGAGAAAATCAGTTGTTGGCAGTTACCTTTCCTCTGGATTAAAAGGAAAAGCCTAGAGGGGGAAAGGGGTTTTGTTGCAGAGAAAAATAAGACAAGCTAGAAGGTTGAAGGGAAGAGTAACCTGAGCTGGAGTACAACCAGTGGTCTTTGTTACCAAATAGGAGAGGAGTCTGGACTGGAGTCCTGAGATCTTCCTCCTTGTCAATTACTGTTGTGGATCCTACTTTGGTGAGGAGCACGGGGGGAGTGGAGGACATCATCGCCTCACTAAAGGTTGGGCGAAAGCCATCAATCATCTCAAGTGAGATAAGTAAATTTGAATAGTATATGTTCTCTGTTTTTAAATTGCTTAGGGTTTTGTGTTTGCTTTCAAAGAATAGAAAGTAGGAAACAAAGCTTGTTTGGTATTATAAATAGAAATACAAATTCTATGAATTATTATAGCAATATGAGGTTTCATTATCAAATTTATAACTGATAAACCTTAATTTAACTCCGTGAGGGGAAAGGAAGATTTCTCGAGGTAAGCTTGTAAATTTATGATAGCAAATAACAAGAGCAAAGCAGGTTTGACAGTGGAACCCAAGGAGGTAAAATCCCAGGGTAGCAAACTGTCTGTCCTGTGAGTGTGATAAAACTAGTACACAGGCAAGGGATAAGTCCCCTAGAGGTGGTCCGGTCACTTTCAATATAAACAGTAGAGCATTCATGGAGTGTGAAAACTGTGAATAAATTACTTGTATAGATAACCTGTAGATTTACATTTACAGAACAAGAAAATAATACATTTAAATTTGTAGAAGGATAATGGAAAAAAATTCCAAAGAATTATCCTTTTCCAGTAAACAATAAATACGACGAAGGAAAAAAAACATTAGCTATAGTCAGCAGGGCTGTGCACTTCAACATAATTTTAGCAGTTATCACTGTAATACAAAAAATACAGATAGAGTAAGTTTATCGACCAAATTCATTTGGAGATATACCAGAAAACGAGAAGAAAAGTGAAGGAGTTGCATGCATTATATATATACAAAAACAAGGGTTTAACAGTATTACCCAAAGCAACCATAGCGTATTCCAAGTGTAAACTTGAGACAAATATGTTCAAAACTTAAAAAGGGACCAGTAGGTCTGGTACAAGAAAATCGAATAAATTAACCGTAACTGTAGACTCATCATTGCTCTATTTCCAAGCAAGAAAAACTTAAAAATCGAAACTGTAACCAAGAAAACCAGATAACCAGTCGAGCAGGTCAACTTAGGCCAAAACCTCAATTCATGCATGAAGTGTAATTGCATGAAAAATAATTCTACATATTCAAAGAGTAAAATGGACAGGTCTTGTAGGCTGATGTAGCCCAACTCAAACAGATAAGTTACTGTCGCATGGACAAGAACAAGTTACACAACAAGCAAAAACGTTAACCCTCCAACCAGAACGCAAGGAACCGAGGGTTTGTGGATAATCCTTTAAGCAAATAAAAAGAGCACCTGGAAATAAGCGGAGAAGACCCCTTAGAGGTGGAACGATGCAACCCTCTACGGAAAGAATCCACAGAACGTAATTTGGGAAAAACGTATAAAAATTACCTGTGAGACAAGATGCCAGGGTTAGCAAAACCAAGACATTTATGTGTGGAATTAGTTAAAACACAGAGAAGCTAGGTAAGGAATTTTACCTTGTGTGTTTGGAGCCAAGACATCTTCCAGCACCTTCAATGAGAAACAATCTGCAACTGGATAAATTACCATGGAATAGAATACTCGTTAAACAAGACTAAAACAAATAGGAAAATGCAAGAAGCGTTTTCCTGTAGGTTCAGTTAGAGAGGGATATTCCAATAGAGAAAAACCTCGCAACAATGTAACATCATGCCTGGATTCCACGACATCACCGTGAGTGGGCACCTAATTGATAAACATGAATAAAACCTTATGAGATTCAACTAGATAGCCGCGGCGCATTGTCTGATATTTTATCAACAACCACTAGCATAAACAGGAAAAACATAAGCGTGATTGTGCTAGACAGGTCCAAAATTCACCATGAATAGTTTCGACCTCTGCATGGTTGCAGAGCCTAGGAGACGGAGCGACAGAGGAACGAAGAGACAATTAGGGTTCGGGCGAGGGTTTGGTCCATACCCTAACGGGTCCAGCGAAAATCTCAGTCGAGGATACAAGCAACAATCAATAGACGCGGATAGGCCACTTGCCAAACCGTAGTGGGGGCACTCATTAAAACCAAATCTCTGTGGACCAGCACGTATCACATTACTTAATTTGGTAACAATCAGTAACAAATCAAATTTATCTCAAATATTTCGAAAATCTCATTGAATGCCAAGTACGATGGTGTAACAGTTATAAAGTTCATCTATTATTGCAAATCATATATAAGTACTATGATATCATAAAGACCGATGGACAACAATTTAAGATTTCAATAAGTTTGAAGGCATATGGATTGAATTCATAGTAGTGCCACAAATGTGGTATATTTAAATGTGTAAAGTATCCATGGGATTATCATATGTTATATAGTTTTGTAATGATATGAATGCCATATTTAATATTTGCCATGATAACCTTAGGTATGGAGAGTAGCATCTCATATGTTTTATAGTTTGTAATTATATGAATGCTAAATATAATATTTTCCATAATAATCTTGGGTATGTAGAGTAGCATGGTTAGTATATATATATATATATATATATATATATATATATATATATTAACTTTTAGTTATAATTAATTTTAATATACATTACCGGTGGTATCAGAGCAGCGTTCCAATGCTGGGATCAAAAGGATCACATAAATAACAAATGTTTTGTGTGAATGTGCATAGAACATAAGGACAACTAAACAAGAGTAATGAGAAGGGGATCATCGTATCAAACACCCAGGACTACAGGGGAGACTCATCCCCATGCCAACCTAGAAAGGAATCCGGAAATGTGGGTGCAGCTCGATATAGATCAACACCGGCAAACTAGTAGATTACTTGAAGAACATCAAAGACAAACCCATAGGTTGTTGGATACTGTGCAACAACACCAAACAGAGATGGTCCGAGTATGAAGCGAAATGAAATACTGATGAGAGAACACGAAATAATACTCAAAAGTCTTTCAGATAATCAAAATCATCCGACTGCACAGCCCAGTCCGGAGAGGGGAACTCACATACAAAGTGAACAGGAACGGCACATACGTGATGATCCTAAAGGAAGTTGCACTCAGCGAAGCAAAAAGAGTAGAACTTATAATTAAGATGAATCTGGAAACGCTCCCGACCAGCAAGAACTAAAAAAGCAGAGGGTGGAATTAGAAGGGGAATTCTGGAAGATTAAGCCTCCCACATTTGATGGAGAAGCTGAGGAGATGGTGGAAGCTTGGATCATTAACATGAATAAATATTTTCAGGTATATGAGTATGACAGTAAATTCAAGTTTTGTTTGGAAATTTATCAGTTATGAGAAAAGACAACGTTATGGTGGGAAGAAGTGAAGAACGTGTATGGAATCGAGGTCCAAAATGTAGACTGGGATGAATTTGAGAAGTATTTTAAGGAAAAGTACCTAACAAAAGCCACCATTATAGTACTGGGGATGCAGAGAGGCACACTACCTGTATCTGTTTTGGTCGATCCTGGTGCTAGTTTAAGCTATGTAGATCCCATAATTGTGGAAAAATGTGCCTTACAAAGCCAAAAATTTAAACATTCTTGGCTAGTTCAGCTAGCCACAAGAACCAAGTGTAACGTTCATGCTAAAGTTTCCAATTGTTCCCTGGACATCGTGGATCAGAATATAAAGGTGGAGTTAAACATTTTTCCCTTAGGCTCCTATGACATATTATTGGGAATGGACTGGTTGGAAGCACATTGGTCCTTGGTAGATTGTAAGGATAAAATTATCTACTTCAAGGTTGAAGATGGAACCCAGCAAGAGCTGAAAGGAATTAAGAAGCCATTGAAACTATGACCTATTAAGGCATCCCAGCTAAACAAATGTATTAGGAAGGGATGCCAAATCTATGTGATTCAGGTCAGATTCACTAACTCAAAGGATACAAATCCCATGATGGAAAATATACCTGTGGTGCAAGATTTTATGGATGTATTTTCAGAAAATATACCAAGGCTACCACCCAAGTGGGATATAAACTTTACCATTGAATTAATACCAGGGGCGGCACCGGTGTCATGAGCCCCCTACCGAATGAGTGTACCTAAGTTAACAAAATTGAAGATGCAGTTACAAGAACTGTTGGACAAAGGTTATATCCGTTCGAGTGTCACCTTGGAGGGAACCAATACTATTTGTGAATAAAAAGGATGGAACCATGAGAATGTGTAAGGACTACCGGCAGCTAAATAACCTAACTGTGAAAAACAAGTACCCTTTGCCTCGAATAGATGATCTGTTCGACCAAGTAAAAGGGGAAGCTGTGTTTTCAAAGATAGATTTAACATCTAGGTATCACCAGATAAGGATAAAAGATGAAGATATCTACAAAACAACATTCTGAACCAGATATGGGCATTATGAAATTGTGGTCCTACCGTTTGGTTTGACTAATGCACCTGCAACATTTATGAGCTTAATGCATGGTATATTTCACCCCTATATAGATAATTTTGTTTTGATATTTATAGAAAATATATTGATTTATTCAAAGAATATGGAGGAGCATAAGGAGCATCTACGTATAGTGTTGAAAATGTTAAGGGACCACCAGTTGTACACTAAATTTAGCAAGTGTGATTTTTACAAGGAACAAATACAATATTTGGGCCACATTGTTTCAACTGTAGGAATAGCAGTGGATCTAAAAAGATAAAAACCATTATGGAATGGAAGGTACCTAAAAATGTGGCGGATATATGGTTTTTATGGGACTTCCTGGTTACTACCAGCGCTTTATAGAAGGCTTTTCAAAAATAGCATCTCCTATAACTTCTTTACAACGCAAGGGGCGAGTGTTCAAATGGACCAATGAATGCCAAGCTAGTTTTGAGAAAATAAAAGAATTATTAACTACAGCTTCTGTTTTGAAAGTTGCAGACCCAAACTTAGAATTCGAAGTCTGCACTGATGCAAGTAAAGAGGGTGTGGGATCAGTGATGTCTCAAGCCGGAAAGGTGGTGGCATATGAATCCAGAAAATTGAAAAACCAGGAACAACGATACTCTACTTATGATTTAGAGTTAACAGCAATAGTGCATGCGCTCAAAATATGGAGACATTACCTATTGGGTAAGAGATTTGTGCTAAAAAATGACAACAACAGTTTAACCAGCTATTTTAAGCAAGTTGATCTGAAAGCTAGCCGGGTTAGGTGTAATGCATTCCTTAGCGAATTTGATTTTGAAATGCAACATGTAAAAGGAAAATAAAATCGGGTTACCGACACATTAAGTCAGAAGTTCAATCAGGTATATGAACTATATTTTAATAATGTGAAGTTCAAATTTCAGGAACAAATAAAGGAAGCTGCGATAAAAGACTTTTAATACTAGTTTCTATGCCAAGCAAGCAAGGGACACCAAAGTACAAGGGAAACAGTCGGAATACACTATTAATGGAGAACAACTATTAGATTTTCGGGAAAAGATATACATTCCCAATCAGCTAAGTTTAAAAGAATTGATTCTCAATGAATATCACAGAAGCTCATATGGTGGACACCCAGTCTATCAAAAAATGTTAAAAACCATCAGAAAGGACTACTTTTGGTCTGGTATGCGCAAGGATATCGCTAGATATCTGACCAACGGCTTGGAATGTCAGCAAGTGAAATTCAAACACCAACATCCAACCAGCTTATTACAACCCATACTAGTACCTGAGTGGAAGTGGGAAGTTATATCTTTAGATTTTATTGTTGGTTTATCAAGGTCAAAAAGACATAATGACTCGATCATGGTAGTTGTTGACTGCTTGAAAAAAGCAGCCCACTTTATTCTTGTGTAGTCTAATTATAAGACTGTACAAATCGCAGACATCTTTATGCGGGAGATATTCAAGCTACATGGTATACCGAAAATTGTCATATCAAAAATATATGTGAAGCTTACTTCAGCTTTTTCGAACACATTTTTCACTGGAATAGGCACTCAAGTCCAGTTCAGTAAGGCATACCATCCTTAGACTGATGGGAAGACATAATGGGTAAACCAGATTTTGGAGGATATGCTTCGAATGTATGTAATGTAGCAGCCTCCTAAGTGAGAAGAATACTTACACTCGGTAGAGTTTTCCTATAATAATGGGTACCGGGAGCCACTCAAAATGAGTCCGTTCGAAGTTTTATATGGAAGACAATGTCAGACAACTATTAACTGGAGAAATCCAAAGACAAAGTTAATGCTTGGACCAGAAATGTTGGCTGAGATGGAGAGAGAATTTAAGAAGATCTGTCAAAATTTAAAGAGTGCACAGGATAGACAAAAAGTATATGCAGATCGAAAAATAACCTACCGGGAGTTTGAAGTAGGCGACCATGTCTATATCAGGATCATACCCAAGAAAAGTACATTAAGGTGGACTAAGTGTGCTAAATTTGCACCCTGTTTCTGTGGACCTTTCCAGATTCCGGAAAGGATTGGGCCAGTAGCCTATCGGCTAGTATTACCCAGACACATAAGGGTGCATAATGTGTTCCATGTGTCAGTGCTAAAGAGATACATATATGATCCTAAGCTCATAATACATTGGCAAAATGTTCAGGTAGGAAAGAAATGGAAAACTAAAAAAATTTAAGAAGTTAAATGATTGTATATTAACTCCACTGTTTGATGGCTGCAGGTCGAACCAGACAGTGAATTTTTGGTAAAGCCTCAACATATCCTCAATCGGAGAGAAATAACGCTCCAGAAGCGAGTTATCACCCAAGTTAAAGTGCAATGGAAGCACTTCAGCCTAGAAGAGGCGACTTGGGAAGATGAAAAAATTGTGCAAGAGGCATATCCAGAACTATTCAGTGGAATGGTATAACACCGAGGACGGTGTTCATCTTAAGCAGGGGAAGTTGTAACATCTATATCTGATGTCAATTACTGAATGACATTTCTAATTTTTTTACTAGAAATTAAAGTTATTTATTTTTATTAATTTATTAACAAGTATGTTAATCAGGAAGTTATGAACTAAATTTTCTCACTTATTAAATAAAATTTTAATAGAATATATTATCAAGAATCTGATGGTAAAAGTTTCCAAGATCCCAAAGTAGTTGGAAAAAGCAGTTGTCGGTAGTTACCTTTCCTCTGGGTTAAAAGGAAAATCCTAGAGGGAGAAAGGGGTTCTATTTCATAGAAAAAGACGACAAGCTAGAAGGCTGAAGGGCAGAATAACCTAAGCTGGAGGAAAACCAGTGGTCTTTATTACCAAATAAGAGAGGAGACTATATTGGAGTCCTGAGGTCTGCCTCCTTGTCAATTACTATTGTGAATCCTAATTTGGTGAGGAGCATGGGGGGAGTGGAGGACGTCATCACCTCACTCAAGGTTGGGCAGAAGCCATTAGTCATCTCAAGTGAGATAAGTAAATCTGAATAATATATGTTCTCTATTTTTAAATTGCTCATGGTTTTTTGTTTGCTTTCAAAGAATAGAAAGTAGGAAACAAAGCTTGTTTGGTATTAGAAACAGAAATAGAAATTATGTGAATTATTATAGCAATATGAGGGTTCATTATCAAATTTATAACTAATAAACCTTAATTTAACTCTGTGAGGGGAAAGGAAGATTTCTGGAGGTAAGCATGTAAATTTCTGATAACAAATAACAAGAACAAAGCAGGTTTGACATTGGAACCCAAGGAGGTAAATCCCAGGGTAGCAAACTCTCTATCCTGTGAGGGTGATAAACTAGTACACGAACAAGGGATAAGTCCCCTAGAGGTGGTCTGGTCACCTTCAATATAAACAGTAGATCATGCATGCGGTGTGAAAACTGTGAATAAAATACTTGTATAAATAACCTGTAGATTTACATTTACAGAACAAGAAAATAATACATATAAATTTGTACAAGGATAATGACAAAACATTCCAGAGAATTATCCTTTTCCAGTAAACAATAAATATGATGAAGGACATAAAACATTAGCCATAGTCAGCAGGGTTGTGCACCTCAACATAATTTTAGTAGTTATCACCATAATACAAAAAATACATATAGAGTAAGTTTATCAACCAAAATTCATTTACAGATATACCAGAAAACGAGAAGAAATGCGAAGGAGTTGCATGCATTATATATATAAAAAAGCAAGGGTTTAACAGTATTGCCCAAAGCAACCGTAGTGTATTTCAAGTGTAAAATTGAGACTAATATGTTCAAAACCCAAAAAGGGACCAGTAGGTTTGGTGCAAGAAAACCGAATAAATTAACCGTAATTGCAGACTCATCATTGCTCTATTTCCAAGAAAAAAAAAACTTAAAAATCGAAATTGTAACCAAGGCAACCAGATAACCAGTCGAGCAGGTTGACTTAGGTTGAAACCTCAATTCATGCAAGAAGTGTAAGTGCATGTACATCAATTCTAAATATTCAAAGAGTAAAATGGACAGACCTTGTAGGCCGCTATAGCCCAAATTAAACAGATAAGTTATTGTTGCATGGACAGGAATAAGTTACACAACAAGCAAAAACATTAACCCTCCAACCAGAACGTGAGGACCCAAGGGTTTGTGGATAATCCTTCAAGCAAATAAAAAGAGCACCTAGAAATGAGCGAAGAAGACCCCTTAGAGGTGGAACGATGCAACCCTTGACGGAAAGAATCCACAGAACGTAATGTGGGAAAATCGTATAAAAATTACCTGCAAGACAAGACGCAAGGGTCATCAAAATTAAGACATCTGTGTGCGGAATCAGTTAAAACACAGAGAAACTAGGTAAGGAAGTTTACCTTGTGTGTTTGGAGCCAAGACATCTTCTAGCACCTGCAATGAGAAACAACCCGCAACTAGATAAATTATCGTGGAGTAGAATACTCGTTAAACAAGACTAAAACGAATAGGAAAATGAAATAAGTGTTTCCCTGTAGGTTCAGCCGGAGAGGGAAGTTCCAACACAGAAAACCCTCGCAGCAATGTAACATCATGCATGGGTTCCACGACCTTGCAGTGAGCGGGCACCTAATTGATAAACATGAATAAAACCTTATGAGATTCAGCGAGATAGCCGCGGCGCACTGTCTAAGAGTTTATCAACAACCACTAGCATAAACAGGAAAACCATAAGCGTGATTGTGCTAGACATGTCCAAAACTCACCATGAACAGTTTCGACCTTCGCATGGTTGCAGAGCCTAGGAGACGAAGCGACAGAGGAACAAAAAGAGACGGTTAGGGTTCGGGCGAGGGTTTGATCCATACCCTAACGGGTCCAGCGAAAATCTCAACTAACGATACGAACAACAATCAACGAACGCGGACAGGCCACTTGCCAAACCGCATCAGAGCCACTCATTAAAACTAAATCTCCGTGGACCAGCACGTATCACATGATTTAATTTGGTAACAATCAGTAACAAATCAAAGTTATTGCAAATATTTTGAAAATCTCGTCGAATGCCAAGTCCGATGGTGTAATAGTTGTAAAGTTCATCGATTATTGCAAATCATATAAGTACTATGATATCATAAAAACCGATAGACAACAAATTAAGATTTCAATAAGTTTGAAGGCATACAAATTGAATTCGTAGTAATGCCACAATGGTGGTATATTTAATTGTGTAAAATATCCATTAGATTATCATATGTTATATAGTTTTGAAATGATATGAATGTCATATTTAATATTTTCCATGATAGCCTTAAGTATGGAGAGTAGCATATCATATGTTATATAGTTTGTAATTATATGAATGCTAAATTTAATATTTGCCATGATAATCTTAGATATGGAGAGTAGCATGATTAGTAAAAAAAAAAATTATTTTATTTTTGGTTATAATTAATGTGAATATACATTACACAGTACCATTCATCTATATTTTGATACCACTAGTTTACGGCAAACTATGCCCAAAAATAATCATAATGACCAATAATATAAATATATATAGAGTTTAATTCATAAAATTTTAAAACCAATTATCATGTAGAAGTTGTTTGTACACGTGGCATTTCGTTTATTTTCCACAACTGTCGAGCTTTAACACGATTATAAAACAGTGGGGTCCAAGGCAGTTTAAAATGTGACGGCAGCACCAATACATTGTAGGGTCCTATCATGGTTGTCACTTTTTGGTTTTGACACTTCCATACTTAATGCCAAAGACAGACCTAAACGTGGACGATACAAATGACATTAAATTCAATTTAGCTTCTGCGTATTTATTATTCAGAAAAATAGTAAATGAACGTAAATCAATGTAAATGTATATTCAATTTGATAATTTTTTTTTAATTTTTATATAGAAAATAGCTAGCTTTAGTATTAATAATATTAAAGCAAAACTATCAATCCATACATTCCATGAGTGTGAAAATTATTTATTATTATGTTTTAATATTATATTTGTTGAGATATATATTTTTTTTTATGGGATATTATTTTGTTTTGATTAAATATATTGTAATTTTTTTATATTTAAAAAATGTGTTTTTTTGGATGTATTTGTAATATTTATGTCTTTTTTTATAGATATTTTTAGGTTTTTTTTATTGTTAAGCTTTATAAGAAACCACAAAAAATAAAATTCTTGAAAATAATTCATATTGAAGTAAATATCATATTTATCATCACTTACTACTCACCATAATTGAAACAAGTATTTGCCTAAAAAATGGATGGAAACATTATGTAAACAAATACACTTAGGTGATCCCCCCATTATTTATGTTTTTTCAACAATTTTAATAAATAGGAGTAAAACTGAAAATGTGAATACTTTTTATGGTTCCTAACCAAAATTTATGCAAATCTTTGCCCCTTAATAGGCATTTAATTTTTTCAATTTCATAAATCAATTTGTGATTTTTCTAATACCTTATTAACTATTAATTAATTAAATGTAACTTAATTATCTTATAATATTTAAATTACTTTTATAATAAATATTATTAATTAAAAAGTTTAAAATTAATAAATATGGTTAGTTAACATGTTTAAAAATAAGTAAAAAGTTAAATTGTTAAAAAGTCAAATTAAATAAATTGTTAAAAAATTTCCACATACGTACAATCCGACATTGGCCTTCATCATTGGCTTCCCGAACTTATCCATCAATGGTTCCATTGATCACGGGGACAACCTCATCCCTGTGAAATTCTTAGGGCTCCCGATGGAAGAGCCAGTGAGGGAATGGATTCTGTTTTTTTACGAAATTCGCATGTGCATTTTTGTTCACCGACTTCTTCGAAAGGGCAGCCACGACGACTTAGAAGGTTGCGGGCATGTCAGGGGGAGGTAGATGAGCCTCCTCTGAGGATGCCATCGCGAGCGCAAAATCTGCTTAGGGTTTTTGCAATGTTACAAGCTGCAACGTTCTCTTATTATTACATATTTTATATTAAAGCCTTAAAAATATTTTGTATTTATATATGTTTTCAGTTTTCAATTTTATGTAAATATTTTATATTAAAAGTTTAAAATAATTTAAGTCATTTGAATTTTATTATTTTGAATATTTAATAAAATAAAATTGTTTAAAGTCTTTAAAATATTATTAATATTTTTATTTAGATAATTTATTTATTTATTTATGACTTTTGTTTTAATTTGTTTTAACCTTTTTAATTATTATTTTTAAATTAAATTAAAAATATATAATTTATAAATTTTTTTAAAGTTTATAAATAATTATGTCTTAGAATTAGAATATGACCGAGAATTGAATGAGTGATTTAACATTTAAGACTGTTTTAACAATAAAGGGAATTGAATCAGTAACTTAACATCTAAGAATGCCTTAACAACACACCCATAGTCTTTAAGTTTATTATTTTTTAAAATTTTAACAAACAATTATATTCAGTAAATTAATAGATAAAAATAAAAACAAACCAAAACTAAGTTAGAAAACGTGTGTTTATTAGCATCATGAAATTCTAAAAGTTGATTTGGTCACCTCAAAATTTATTAAAATTCAAAAAATAATTTCTCTTACATTGAAACATTTGTAAATGAATATGAGTGAATTATATATAAAATTAAAATATTTAATATTTTGTGAGCCAGAGAGTACTGGGATGGGTGACCTCCTAGAAGTCTCCGTTACTCCAAAAGCTCCTGAAGTGATGATCGACGCTATGTGATTCTTTTCAATTAGTTTCAATCCCACTTCTTCACCCTTGTGAGCATCACCGGGATGCAATGAGTGCTAAGTGGACTATTAAAAAATCATGAGAAATTAGTCACTGCGACTACCTCTCATGGAAATGGTCATACATGAATGACTTACTTTAACGCAATTGATCCCAAAAATGATATCTAATATAATGCATCGTTTTAAACCCTCATATTTAATATTTTGGTATGAATTTGATGTATAATTATAAATTTGGTTATTTTAAATGTGTAGTCTAACTTAAATACATAATAACTTTTTTTTATCAGAATTCACCAATTTCAAGAATCTTTGTTGTTTAAAATACATTTTGAATGTATAAATGAATTCAACACCCGGAAAAACCTGGGCACTAAAATTATGCATATTAAACAATTTGAACTCAAATTTTTTAAAATACTTGTCATATTTTTATTAAAATTAACCAGAAAAAATGTCCTAAAAAAGACCTTTTCATCTGTAAGTTAGACTAGCCCATTTGAAATCATTTATGAATGTTTTATAAGGAGTATATTTTTACTTTTGTGGAATGTTTTTGGGTTTTTAATTTATTAATCTCATTGATACACAACTAAATTATTGTGCCAAATAAAGCTTGCCTATTTGAAAATATATTGTGTGAAAACAAAATTTTGCTATTTGAAAATATTTTTTGGATAGCCTTTCACTTTTATGATATGTTTTTGGGTTTTTGGACTTTAACTTATTACTTTACTTCAATGGAAGATAAGCTCTTAACCAGTCAAAAGCAATTTAGAACATATTCTAATAACAATATTTTCAATAGTCACTAATATCCACTAGGTACTAATATTGATCTATACTAATGCTAGTAGAAATATGTCATCTAGTATTTAAAACCACCAAAATTTTAACTCTATTCATAAAGCTTAAATAATACCTAGGGAGTGTTGATGCGTCCTTTCATCTTCGAGCCAACCTTTGTTCATAGCTTGAACACCCTTATCACACTTTAGGCTGACTCATTTTCCCCTCGGTTGTATTTTCCAACTGGGTAGGCTAACACCTTTGGGCATTCCATCATGCCCACCACTCATTTCAACAGACTCATCGTTATCGTGCCATGTGGGGATAAGAGGGCGCACACCCATCACACACTGCCTAACATGTTCCACAATCCTGCATGTCTCTCAATCCATTCCCGCATTACTTTCAGTCCATTCCACCATCAGTTCATCGTGTCACTTCACTAGTTTGTGTTGAAGTTTGCAACAAGAAACAATGAAATTGGCATCCGGAAACAACATCCTTGATCCTAGTGAAAATTAAGCACCTACACTAGGTGGGGCCCACGCAGGCTATTTTTAGGTGGATGTCTATTTATAAATGCATGAGAAAACTCTATTTATAGATGCATGTCTATATATAGATGTATTTGCAAGTTCTATTTATAGATTGCATGTCCATTTATAGATGCATGTCTATTTTTATTATCCCTTAATATTAGATGGACATTAAACTATAATCTATTCTCAATGAGAACTTGGAAATAGTTAACTGAAGTGGAAAATCATTTAGCTAAGTGAATTTCGAGTTAAGAGGTTGGTTGGTGGGACATGCAGGTTGACTTGAGTTGTAACAAAGTGATTCTAGTTGTAACAGAGTTAGAAGTGTAGTGGTGCATGAGTTGTGTAAGTTGTAAACCAGTTTAACTCAGTTAAGTGAGTTAAAGTCGGTTGTGCTAGATGTAATTGTAGATACACTAGTGAGAGATCAAGTGAATTGAATATTAATCAATTTACATGTAGTGATCTCACATGCAACTGATGTTTTTACTATTATTAGCTTCATGCATGTCAGTTCCAGTGGAGACCCAGTTGAGTTCTAGGTGAAAGAGAAGATATCTATCGGTTGTGATATTAGCAGGCTACCCAGGTGTAGTTAAAACACCACAGGATGCCCATGATACTCATCACAGTTGAGAAAGGCTGAAATTATTTGTGATTAAGGATTGCATTCATCAGGAACTGCGTGAGCAAGGCAGGTTGTTTGGAGACAGTAAATTGAGCAAGTGATTTGCCAATTTTTGTATGACAATGTGAGACAATTAGCTCATGTACTAAGGGCTCTTGGATTGGAGCTTTGTATGTAATTGTTTCATGATTCCTTGTGGTATACACAATATATGATAGAGGGGTTTTTAGCTGTAAGCTTTCCCTGGGAATATCTGGTGTTGTGATTTTGATCTATTCTTCTTTGCTTCATGTGATTGGCAAATTTTTTTTTAATTCCGCAAAATATTTATAGAAGCGATTCAATGTTTAACTTTAGTACATTGTTAGATCGGGTGAATCCAAGATATACATGCATATTGTATAATTTCTACATGGTATCGGAGCTGTGTTATAAATTTTCTACATGGTATCAGAGTTGTGTTATAAATTTTCTACATGTTATGAGAGAATGAATTATTTGGGTGCGCGAGTTTGCAGAGAATATCTGAAAATTTTGATGCAAAATTTTCAGAAAAAAATAGTATATCTCAATTCCTTGCGAAAAAATACCCAAACTAAAAAAAAAATCAGGCGAATCGGAGCTCGAATGAGGGAGATACCGTTGATTTAAAATTAGCTCTTTTGTTAGAAAAATTTGCGACAGCGGGACAATTACAATGTGCACGAGCCAAGAACCTACATGCACTGAGGTACAAGATGCATGGAAAGCTTTCAGGAGCAAAGCAGAGGTTAGGGACTTGGTGGTTGAGAGGGAGCCTCTCAACATGCAGCCTGAGAAGCAGTCTTAGAAGGTTGTGGAGCAGCCACAACTGGAGATGCAGAAGAATCTCTATAGATTTGATGTAGATGCAATTTCTGCAGAGCTTCCTACCATTGGGAAGTGTGAGAAAGCCATGCAATTGACCCTTAAGAGGGAGCTGGATTTGCATGCAGGTAAGAGTGAACCTCAGGATGTGGAGCAGCCACAAGATGAGGATAATGGAGTGGGAGCAACCACTCATGTAGAGAAATTTCGTGCCAGATGAGCAGAGGGAGTGCATGCAGCTATACCACTAGGTGAGAGGTGGGGCAACATGCATGAATAATCCCAAGAGGAAATTTTGGGCAGGATTCATTAATATTGTGCGGATCTCATGAATCGAACCTGGCTACGAGGAGCCCATGGAGCAGCGATAGCAGGATCAGTTGGATTGATGCAGTTAGATATCGTAAGGACATGAAATCAAAGTGACAGTGTCAGATGCTGGAGCGCAGGTCAGAGTTGGCAGCAAGTACAGAGTGCATGGTTGCAGGTGTCAACAATGCAGTGGTTCCTGAAGACATGTGCAGTAGCTAGCAGAAGTCAAAATACTTTGATGACAAATGCATTATACTAATTCAATTGTTTGGAGGCTATTCAGTTTCGGAAGTGTTGCATGCAAAGGTTGCATGTGCGATAAACACTAGAAATGTGTTGCATGCAAGAGTTGCATGTGCGAGAAATACTAGAGAAGTGTTGCATGCATGAGTTGCATGTCGCATGCAAGGACATTCCTTTCTTGTTGAGAGGGAGTGTTGAAGTTTACAACAAGAAACAATGAAATTGGCATTCAGAAACAA
Organism: Pinus albicaulis; assembly: GCA_034641835.2. NCBI lineage: Eukaryota > Viridiplantae > Streptophyta > Pinopsida > Pinales > Pinaceae > Pinus > Pinus albicaulis. The sequence continues at coordinate 1,665,129,320 of CM076582.1, forward strand.
CATCCTTGATCCTAGTGAAAATTAAGCACCTACACTAGGTGGGGACCACGCAAACTATTTTTAGGTGGATGTCTATTTATAGATGCATGAGAAAATTCTATTTATAGATGCATGTCTATATATAGATGTATGTGCAAGTTCTATTTATAGATTTCATGTCTATTTATAGATGCATGTCTATTTTTACTATCCCTTAATATTAGATGGACATTAAACTATAATCTATTCTCAATGAGAACTTGGAAATAGTTAACTGAAGTGGCAAATCATTTAGCTAAGTGAATTTCGAGTTAAGAGGTTGGTCGGTGGGACATGCAGGTTGACTTGAGTTGTAATAGATTGATTCTAGTTATAACAGAGTTGGAAGTGCAGTGTTGCATGAGTTGTGCAAGTTTTAAACCAGTTTAACTCAGTTAAGTGAGTTAAAGTCGGTTGAGCTAGTTGTAACTGTAGATACACTAGTGAGAGATCAAGTGAAATAAATATTAATTAATTCACATGGAGTGATCTCACATGCAACTGATGTTTTTACTATTATTAGCTGCATGCATGTCAGTTCTAGTGGAGACCCAGTTGAGTTCTAGGTGAAAGGGAAGATAACTATCAGTTGTGATATTAGCAGGCTACCCAGGTGTAGTTAAAACACCACAGGATGCCCATGATACTCAGTGCAGTTGAGGAAGGCTGAAATTCTTTGTGATTAAGGATTGCATTCATCGGGAACTGCGAGAGCAAGGAAAGCTATTTGGAGACAGTAAATTGAGTGAGTGATTTGCCAATTTTTGTATGACAATGTGAGACAATTAGCTCATGTACTGAGGGCTCTTGGATTGGAGCTTTGTATGTAATTGTTTCATGATTCCTTGTGGAATATACAATATATGATAGAGGGGTTTTTAGATATAAGATTTCCCTAGGAATATCTGGTGTTGTGGTTTTGATCTATTCTTCTTTGCTTCATGTGATTGGCAATTATGTTTTTAATTCCGTAAAATATTTGTAGAAGCGATTCAGTATTTAACTTTAGTACATTGTTAGATCGGGTGAATCCAAGATATACATGCATATTGTATAATTTCTACAGTTTGTTGATTTGGTTCACTCCTCATGCCACATCCAGCCGTGTCGCCCCATTTCATGTCGTAGATGCAACCATACGACATAACATATCCCCAAGTGTGGGTGTGATGAGTGTGTTTTTGTGGTATAAATCTCGGTTATAGCCAAGATGTGCATGCACTCTCACTCAAGTGGTCTAGCACCTTCCTTGAGGAGCTTAGTACTGAAAAAATTAGCTACATAGATTTTATAGAACTTTCCTAGAAGATAACATGCTTTGTAATACATACTAAAAATATCAAGAGAGTGATAATGTTCATAGGTAGCTCCTTAGCTGAGTTTGATGTCACCTCATCACTAATAAGCAAGGATGCCAGGCTTCCAACTTGTTGGTGTGCTTTGAACTCCTTTATGGCTAATACTAAATTATCCTTGAAAAGAGTGAGGAAGGTCAATATGGAGGTTGTGGGGTAGGGAGGACCTAGATCTTGGAGAAGATGCTAACCATTTACAATTTAATTTCTCAAGTATGAGATATCTTGGAAGTAATCACAACTTCCAATCTTTATATACGTTGCGTCTGATATATCATGGAAGTAATCACAACTTCGTTTTTCATGAGTTTCATATTCTATCGTCGTATTTTCCTATCTTTCTCTTGAATGTTGTCCTCACAAATTCTCATTTACTGTTCCAAGTCTTATATTTGATTGTCGTAGCTTTCCAATAGTTCCCTTGTTTTCCAAAGCTCCAAAAATCCCATATTTTGGCATTGATAGGGATGTGGAGTCCAATTGAGGACAAATGCAAGTATATGGAGAGAGGAAAAACTTTTAGGAATAAAACTGGGATGAAAAAAAAGCTAAGGAACCCAAAATAAAATCCTTGGGGATACAATGATGGGTTGAACACATAAATAGAGAACCAAAAGAGATTATATAGGGGTTGAACCAAGGGCCCAACAATAAATTAGGCTTGTAGATGATGGGAAAAGAGCATACCATGCAACCTAGGGGAACAATAATACTAGACAAACCCCTTTGAAATGTAAAGAGACTAAAACTAGGAAAAAAACCATAGAGTTAGAAAGATGGAGTTGCAAGTTTCCTTGAATAAATGCCATACTTAAAATCCCAAATATGTCATGCGAGTACTTGCAAAATGGATGATAATTAGAGGTGGATGAAGATATGTGGTGGTAGAGGAAGAGAAAGAGTCTTATCATCTGACTCTCCCCCTGGTCATAACATGAGACCAACTCATGACATATTTGATGAGATGTAATGCTATCATGATTGATAGATGTGGTTTGCCTAAGGGATAGGTGAAATATAATTTTTAGAATTAGTGGATAGGACCCCCATGTTTTCTGTAATAGCTAAATTCGCAAGTCGACCCACCATTTGATTTTGGCTTGATGGTATTTGGAAGTTAAACATATTAGCCAATTTACCCTTTTCCATTCTTATTTGGCCATTATGGATGTTATTTGATAGTCTTAAGGGGCTCTACTTTAGAGAATGAGGTTGATTACTGATGAATCTCCAAGCACTATCAATCCAATAACCTTAATGGATAACATAAGACCTTGAAGTAGATTGTAATCTTCCACTGCATTTTTTGAGGCTATGCCACAAATTCCACACAAAACTATACACAATTTCCCCCCTAGGGTTATAGAGAACCTTTCTTGCACTTGCCACCTCAATAAAATGAGCAATTATGTATAACTTCAAAATATACATAAATTTAATATATTCCGAAGGCTAAGGAAAAAATACTGATAAAGTATAATGTTCAAACACTAAACGAATAAGCATACCTACTTCGATCCATAGTTGAATGGGTTTCAAAGTCTCAAAAATGATTAGTGTTAAAAATGAGAATATATCAGTAAGCATTGAAAGAGGAAGCTTGCTATTTGTCTATTATTACCTCTCATAAGCTAATTTTTCATCCTTGTTACATCGCCTATTTTTACTATGGTGTGAATATATTGAATAGGGACAAGGGTAGCCAAGTAGCCTCATGCTCATGTTGTAAGGTGCCTCCATCTAACTCTTTAACAATTGTTTTTATAGATGTGCCATTTCTTATTAGATATTCTTAAATTATAATATGTAAAAACATGTTTCTACACCATTATACCGTGATTTGTTTTTCAACATTTTATAACACTCTTTCCTAAAAATTGAAACATTTAAATTCATTAAAACTTTAATCATAGTAAAACTCAATAACTTAAAAAAATATGATATCTTCATACTCCCTCTAAATCAAGGTGAAAAATATAAACAAATCAAGAGTAAGAAATATGAAGACAAACGCAGAAATAAGAACACAAAGGCACTCCCTGTAACTAAACACACTTGGCCTAGTTACAAAACCACAGTAAGAAGTATGAACAACACAAAGACACTCCCTGTAACTAAACACACTTGGCCTAGTTACGAAACCGCAATAAGAAGTATGAACAACGCGAAGACACTCCCTCTAACTAAACACACTTGGTCTAGTTACAAAACCACAATAAGAAATATGAACAACACAAAAACACTCCCTATAACCAAACACACTTGGCCTAGTTACAAAATCACAATAAGTAGCATGTACAAAATCACAATAAGTAGCATGTACATAATAAATATACTGTAAGTTTGAACTTTTAAAATTGGATATCTTGTTTTCCTACACAATATACGAATGTGATCAAATTAATATAAACCATTCAAATAAATAAAATTATTTTATTTTTAACTAAATAAATTAAACTATTTGACATTTATTTGAATTTTTCAAAAATATAAATAGATCGAGTTTAAATATTTATTGATTTGATGTGCAAAACAAAAGCCTAATTTAAATTTTCTTCATACAACACAGAAGAGCGATAAAATATGAAAGAGAGGGCAATGTGAACCTAAAAGACGAATCCATTATAGATGGGCATTCACCTTCCTGAGTCAAACCTCGTGTTCTCCTCAATAGAAGCACGTGACAACTGCAGTATCTTTTTCAACATTTAGAAAAATAAAAAATCACTCTATTATTAATTTTTAATTATTTATTAGGTTGGGTTAACTCTTTTTGCGTTTTATAATGTTAATTTTGGTTTCATTACAGATTTTTGAGATGACGTCAGCAAGTGCAGTAATCGAGGGATGACCTCAGCAAATGCAGGCCGTACTTCTCCACACTGTACTCTTGTTTACCTTCTGAAATTATGTTTAGTGGAATGCAGATAATCACAGATAAAGCATTAATGCATGAAGTACCTTGTTGTTGTGAACCTAGAATCGTTCTGGAATTCTGGCCATCCATGGATTGGCTCAGCCCCCCGACCAGGATTTGTTGCCGGCACAACCGTACAAGGGCTAAAATCCACAGAGCAGTTGTTTCAGTACCTCATTTCTTGCCGAATCAAGATCGCTTCCTCCCCGATTCCCCAGCTGCTACCAAATTTAAATTTATGTAAAATGTACCATTTTAGCACTTTTTCTAGCTCAGAAAATTGAAGAATTTTGGTTTTTGTTTTTATATGTACACCAACCACTATTTAGCTCTTTTTATACCATTCATTTAAAACATTCATCTGCCCATCTTTACAAAACATTACACTCCAAACGACAGATCCTAGTTATTGACATTTAAGCAGAAAATATTAAGATATGTTGTTGAGTGATTCTAGGTTTTGTGATTTTGTTGAGTGAATTTTTGGAGATTTGTGGGCGTAGTCTACATGTGCTACGAGTGGACTTCCTGGTGGCGTTTTCATTTCATTTCCGGCAACCCGTGAACTCTCATTGTAGACTGGCATCTGAAGATGAATTCCTTTTATGTTCCCGAATGTTTGTCTCCGTCAATGACCATCTAATTTTAGATGCTAACACTGCATCCTAACTAATTCGTGCATCAGCTAGCTGGCCGGGAACCCTGCTCTAGTCAGCATGGGTTGCAAACCTATTCAAACTCTGTTTTGGCACTTTCTCAATTCAAACTCCCATCTATTGCATTAAACAATTGATGAACATAAGCACCTGGCAAGTGAACAGAAGTTTCTCAGCTCTAGAGGCTGTGCTATCTCCCCTTGACGTAGCCATGTCATCAACAATCCAGATCTGCCCAGAAATTGACTCTCAAGCGATCCTTGTTCTAACCCATTTTTGTGCATGTTTGGCAACACAGTGAGCATTAGTAGTTCCTCTGCCATATTTAGGCTTCATAGGAAGCAAGCCTTGGGCACTCAGGATACCGACTTCAAGGACACCAATGGAGGGCTTCCACAATTATTTGGCAGTGGGACTCAGATCTCTGTTGTAATGTGTAGATTCATCAAGGACATGATACCCACCATCAAGACAGATTCCGAGATTAATCCTGCTTGCAAACTCAGTTTCTTTCTTCTCTCCATCAACGACAGAATGCTTTTCAACGTACCACCTGGCGGGAACAGGTTTTTGATCCAAATGTCTTACTACTGATGACAAAGGAATTATAGTCTTCCCCATCACTTCATCTTTGTTTGGTCCTTGTTGATCCTTTGCTGTGAGAATCAAGTGCTCCTCCAACGGCTCTGCTGCCACGAAAACCAAATCCTCATTCCAAAGGGGATTTAATTCCCTGTTCTGAGGAACTCGTGCTTTTGTTATTTGGCTTCTCAGCTGTACTTTCACACTGACCTCAGGAAACCTTCCTTTATCATTTGACAGCAAATCCTGAGCCTCAATCACATTGACTCTAATGTACCCGAGTTTAGGAGAAAGGTACACCTTGGAACGAAGGCTAGCGACCCGATCAGTATGTACTGCAGCAGCATCAGCATGCCATGCTTCAGGAAAGGCCTCATCTGCTTGAGTCCCCGTCTACACTGCAAACATAAGCTCACCTGTCACCTTTGAGCCTGCATCCTTTCCTTCCAAACTATACCATTGAGGTGTCAATGGACTGTCAGGAGGCAATCTCGTGGGTATCTCATGGATATCAAACATGAAATGTCCAATGAAATCATCCTTGATTAAGTCCTTATTCTTAACCACAATATCCACATACGATGCTTGGGTTCTCTCTTTGGTAAATGCAAATACCGGATTCCATTCTGGATTAGTTTCCTTCTCAAAGTGTTTCGTAGTTCCCTTGTAGTTCCCAAGTTTTACCTCGACATAAGGATCACAGCTCCCAGTGATGTCCATTGTTGGCAGGTCTCTAGATTTTACAATACGAACATACAAGTATAGCATATGTTCAACCAAATCATAAGTGCTAGTCAGCTTGTATCTATGCACCCCCATAGCACCTAACTGAGAACTGGTCTCCTTCAAACTGTAATCTACTGGCTGAGAAGGTGTATTATGCATATGCACTACTTTTACTTCAGGCTTTCTCTCCTATACAGCTTTAGCACTTTGCTGTCTAGTCTGCTGTCAGTGTTGATACCCTCAACCATCAAAAGGATCTTGTAACAACAAAATATATTTACTTCACATACACATTTCATACAATAAGAGTGTTGCATCTTCAGGCTTCCTGTAGGCTTTAGCTGCTGCAAGGGGTCTGGGAACTACTTCTCAAATCTTTAATGGTTGTTGCAAGGGGTCTTCTCCGTGTATGCTCCAATGACAAAGGTCAACATCAGCAACTAGTAAGTGTCTCTAAGACTCTTCATGTCACCCAAACAGTCTTCTACATGGCTACTCCATGAGGGCTTCAACATTGCTCATTCTACATAGATAATCCCTTCAAGATTGCCTTTAATGGTTGTGCAACACAGTTGCCACAAAAAGTGCACAACAGTCCTCAGAGTATCCTTGAGTGTCCTTCATTATGCAAATACCGGGTTCCATTCTGGATTAGTTTCCTTCTCAAAGTGTTTCGTAGTTCCCAAGTTTTACCTCGACATAAGGATCACAGCCCCCAGTGATGTCCATTGTTGGCAGGCTCTAGATTTTACAACACAAACATACAAGTATAGCATCTGTTCAACCAAATCATAAGTGCTAGTCAGCTTGTCTCTATGCACCCCCATAGCACCTAACTAAGAACTG